>JADBJO010016492.1:16237-40398 GCA_016801955.1 Conus betulinus | reverse complement strand
TTCCCTCAGTCTGTCTCTAAACAGGTTCTGTACGTGTTTCTCCTTTAAGTCTGTTGTCTGTTTCTCTTTCAATCTCTTTCTCTTTTCCCAATTCTTTCGCTGTTGATTTGTTTACCACAATGTGAGCTGCGTACAAGACCGTTTTACCCCCCACGTACGAGTGTGATAGCCGTGAAAGAGTTCATGGTGTGGTCGGGCTGGTGGCTGTCACATTAAAAAAACAAAACCTCTCTCGTCTTCTCTTCTTTCTTGTTTCTCAAGAGAACAGAAGTGGACTCACCTCTCTGCCCCCCTCCTCCCCCTTTCCTCCCCCACTCCTCCATCCGCCCATCAGCCTGTCTACGTCCGTGTGAAAAACAGGACGCTGCTGCGGGCATTTCTGGTCACAGTGAAAGGGTTCCTTGTTCTGTAAATTGGCCTCTGTCGGTTTTCAGGGGTGCTCGAGTTTGATTTCTCTTCTCCCGCTGCTCACTCTCCCCTGTCCATCTTTTCCCATCCCTCACTCTGTCATGTCTTATTCACTCGCTTTTCTTCTTCTTCTTTCTTCTTCTTGATATATCTTTCTATCTTTTCTGCACATTTGTGTTTCTGCTTGGACTGAGCTCGGGTTTATGAATGACCGATTAAAAGCTCCTTTGGGTCACGCCTATAGCTCCGACCACACGCACATGCCAATGACTTTCCGGTGTACCCAGTAACAGTGCCCTCGGGGTGATTCATGGCAACTGGGCAGTTACCTCCCTGGACCACGAAATGTGTGTGTGTGTGTGTGTGTGTGTGTGTGTGTGTGTGTGTGTGTTGTGAGAGGAGAGAGACCGAGAGAGTGAGGTGTGAGAGAGAGAGAGAGAGAGAGAGAGAGAGAGAGAGAGAGAGCATCGAAATACTGCAGTTCTGGAATCGTCGAGAATGGATGACGCAGGGAAATTAGCTCCACAATAGGGCGCGGTTCTGCTAGCTTTTGATGATGGAAAGAATGTTCAAGGTCTACTTTCTCGACTGTCAGAGATATGCGAGTACTCCAGAGTTGTCGTTCGTTGTGCCGAAGACCAACTCCACGCGATGTCGTCTGTCAAAACCACTCCTTTGAAGCACGTCCCCAGCATGTGTGGGAATCATCCAGCAGAATTCATGGGAGGGGCTGATGAGATGGGCACCGGCCAGTCACCCGTCCTGCAGTCCTTCTCCTGAACCATAAGAAAGGATTGTTTATTAAATGTAAACCTTACTCTCTGAAAAATAGATTCTCCATTCCACTTATGCACCCTTTCTCCCTTCCTATTCTCCCTCCATACATAGTATTTTGTGATCTGATTGTCCTCGTACAGAGAAAATGAGCGGCACGTGACCTGCGTTGTGTATCTCTACGAGAGACAGTGGTTAACTCTGGTTGTGTGTCTACAAAGAAAGGTTTTGTGTGTGTGTGTCCTCTACAAAAAACAGTGTGTACCCTGTGTTGTCCACTGACAGACGACAGTGTTGCAGTGCCGCGTTGTCCTATACAAAGACAGGTTAACCCTGGAAACGGTCCTTTTACAAAGTGTGTTTCAGGTTAACCCTGGTGTCCACTACAGAGATACAGGTTACTTAACCCTGGTTGTCCACTACAGAGATACAGCTTAACCCTGTTGTTTGTACAAATACAGCTTAACCCTGGTTGTCCACTACAGAGACAGGATAACCCTGGTTGTCCTCTACAGAGACAGGTTAACCCTGGTTGTCCTCTACAGAGACAGGTTAACCCTGGTTGTCCTCTAAAGAGATACAGGTTAACCCTGTTGTCCACTACAGAGAGACAGACTACCCCTGGTTGTCCTCTACAGACAGGTTAACCCTGGCTGTCCACTACAGAGACAGGTTAACCCTGTTTGTCTCTCTACAGAGAGACAGGTTAACCGTGGTTGTCCTCTACAGAGAAACAGGCTGACCCTGTTTGTCCTCTACAGAGAGACAGATTAACCCTGTTTGTCATCTACAGAGAGACAGGTTAACCGTGGTTGTCCTCTAGAGAGACCAGGTTAAACCTTGGTTGTCCTCTATAAAGATACAGGTTAACCTTCTTGTCCTCTACAGAGAGACAGGTTAACCCTGGTTGTCCTGTACAGAGACAGACTAACCCTGGTTATCCTCTATAGAGATAACAGGTTAACCCTTGGTTGTCCTCTACAGAGGCAGGTTAACCCTGATTGTCCTCTACAGAGACAGGAAGGCTAACCCTGGTTGTTCACTAACAGAGATACAGGTTACCCTGGTTGTCCTCTATAAAGAGACAGGTTAACCCTGGTTGTCCTCTACAGAGAGACAGGTAACCCTGGTTTTTCTCTACAGAGATACAGGCTAACCCTGTGCATTTTTACTATTGATGATTTTACCATGATCAGATCATCATCGTCATCGTCATCGTCATATCATCATCATCATCATCATCATCGTATCATCATCGTCATCATCATCATCATCATCACCATTACCACCGTTACCATCGTCATCATCATCGTCATCATCATCCATCATCAATCATCATCATCATTATCATCATCGTCATCCGTCATCCTCATCGTCATGATCGTCATCACCATCATTATCATCATCATTACCATCATCAGCATCATCATCATGATCATGATCATCATCGTCATCATCGTCATCATCATCATCATCATCAATATTGGGCATCATTACTCTTTTCTGGATCTACTAATCCTGACTGTTTTCTTTTCTCACTGTGCTCTCCCCATTGCCTCTATCCTCTTTCATGAATGTAGTTTGATTTCTTCATAAAAACAAATTAATAGTGTATTTTAGAGTTAACAACATCCAACATGACTAAAACACAACAACAACAACAACAACCACAGCAGCAGCAGCACCACCACCACCACCCACCACCACCGAGTGTGTTTTGGTGTGAAATTTTTAATTTGATTTAATTCAAATTGTAAAAGACGAAATAAACTTGAAGATGCAGCGCGTGATCATGATAAAAACCCCATAGAAGAGTACTTTTGAGACCATGAATCCCCGATCAGGAAAGGTCTTTCTGTTTTTAAAGATTTACAATGTTGATTTTAACTCCCTGGCAAAGAATCAGATCACTGCTCCTGCTGTTCTTACAGCTCCTTCCACTGCTGCTGACCTGTCACTTCTAGTGCCATCATTTGTGCTGCAGAAGCGGACAGTTCCGCTGGCTGTACACAGGCGGCAAGGAGATGGTTTGTTGGAAGCCAAACAATCATTGATTCTCTCTCTGCAGCAGCGTAGTAGATCAGGGCGGGGCTGGCCACGAAAGCTGCTTAAGTCTTCCTGACGCTGTAACTGTCGTGGTCCACGACTTTCTGCCGCGCGGTTGGGGGTGTAGTTGGAAACTCTGATCTCAGATCACATGTCCTGTGGTCATTCTGTTCTCGTGACGGATGATCACGATCAGCCTTTCATCTTTCGTGACGTAGTTCTGAACGGTCCGATGAGGGGGAGGGGGGGGGGGTGGTGGGGGCGGATAGGGCGATGAAGAGAGAGCGTGGGTTGAACTGGGGTCTTGACCTATGAATGGCGACCGCCTTTCGTTCTGCTCGTCAGTATTGTTATTGCCGACATGATGACATGATTGCTTGCGGGACTGTTCTGGTCGATATCATTGTAGCAACGTAACAGAACTGATGATGAGCGTTATGATCGGCCTTCACTTCAACAGTCAGAGCGGCATTTTGTGCTAATTCATTAATTCGCTGAATTAAAGAAACAGAACAAAAAAAAAAAACGGAAAAATTTCCAACCGCAGCGCGTTGGCCACCAAAGCAACCATCTTACGTCGCGTTGTAGTCTCGCCGTTGTCATGTTGGTCACTTTCCTAAGATCATGCGTATCAACATAGCATAAGTTTGCCATCACAGCACTAAGAGTCACTGACGAACTATTCTTAAATCAGGATTTGTTGTTGGTCTCATGGAATTGATATAGAGGGCGTACTATGGGATCGTTGTTTTTCTCTTCTGGGGAGGCTGGCTTTTCGGGGGGCGGGGAGGGGGGGGGGAGAGGAAGGGGGGTGGGGGGGGGGGAGATCATTTGCGTGAAAAGTGTTGCCAATTGAGATAGCTCACACCAAGCCAGAGGGAAAGAACGGGATCAAATGATTGTGCACGCGCTGATTGCGTTGATAGCGTCGAACCCCCCCCCCCCCCCCCCCCCTTTTTTTTTTTTTTTGTCCAATCAAGAGAGCGTCACCAAGAGACCTCACGGCGCAGATTGGCTCCTCATGCGTGACCTGTCGCGCAGTTCGGGTCCACACCTGGACCGCCCCGTCGTTGAACCTGGCGTTTTTTGTCCAATCTGAACGGCAGTCAGAGACTCAGCAGAGTTGGCTTCCTCGAAATGGTCGGCTCATTCGGAACGGGAGGACCATCGGCAATCTGGCCTGTGGGGAAATGGCGGAGGGGGTGGGGGGGATTTCGGAGGGGGGAAACCGTATTGCGGTCGGGCACGAGGGGGTTCTGATGGATGAGCGAACGGGGAACAGTTGGGATGGTTGCTTGCCTTGCACGATGTACGCTTCTGTCTGATTGACGGTACAGCTTCCCCCCTGTCTGATGGCCACGTGAGCCTGCCTGCCTGCTGCTCTTGAGTACTTTTGTGCTGCCTGCTTGTATCAGCCATCGCCCGCAGTGCGTGCTGGCGCGCCTATGCGCGTGTCTATGTGTCTGTCATGTGCTGTCGTAATTTCTTTTGTTGGAATGTGAGCGAGCGCGCACTTCACACCGCACACGCGCCACCACACACACCCACACACACACACACACACCCCACACACACACACACACACACACCTCGTCCAAAAAAAGAGAGATTTAAACATATAACAGACGTTTTTTTGTCCAATTTTGCTAAACAAGCCGAGAAACACCGAGCAGCTGCTAGACACTTGAAAGAGAAGCCAAAGAGGAAATCAAAGCGGTTCGTTTTAAAAAAAAGCATGGGGAAACTGGTCCCCACGTTGCTGAAGCAGTGAAGCATGAAACAGGGAAGAACCCTTCAGCCAGGAAAACCGGCGTGCCAGGAGGAAGCGTCAGCAGCCAAAGGTCTCCAGAGAGTAGTACGGTGCGCGTGACGGGGAATAGGACCGGAGGGGTTCACGGAGGTGGGCGTGTGCAGATCGTTGAAACACACAGACGCACGCACACACAACACGCACACACACACACACCACACAACCAAACACCACACACACCGCGTGCGCACTCTAACACGGATCGCAACCTCGCGCAGATACCACACACACACGCGAAACACACACACGCACCACGCACCATACACACACACTCACACTCTTTCTCTCTCTCCATCTCGCTCTCTCTCTCTCCTCTCTCTCTCTCTCTCTCTCACACACAAACACACACTCACACACACGCACGCACACACAACACGCGTGCGCTCAAAACTCTACACGCGCACATAAAGTCACACCACAACACACACAACAACACACAACACCCACACACACACACCGCACGCATCACGCTCTCAGCACGCGCGCACACACACACCACACACACACACACACACACACCCACACGCCACACATACAACACACATATGACAACGGCACGCGCACCACACGCCACGCGCGCGCGCGCGCGCGCGCGCACACACACACACACACGTACACACCCTCCACACACACCACACACACACACACACACACACAACACACACACACACACTCACACACACACACACACACACACTAACACAACCCACACACGCACCACAACACAAACCACCCACACACACACACACACACACAACACACACACACACACAAACAAAGTGTGTGTTTGTTGTGTGTGTTGTGTGTGTGACGAGAGTGTGAGAGAGAGAGAGAGAGAGAGAGAGAGAGAGAGATAGAGAGAGAGAGATCCCCCTTTTCGAGAGAGAGCAGTAAGGAGAAAAATTGTGACGCTCCCACTTTCGCTGATAGCCTGACGGATAATCTGTCACGTCACACACAGTTAGGTATCTGATGCTTTGGAAACCATTAAAATTTATGAGGATAGTTAGAGAAGTGATCTGGATCAATTCTTGAAAAATACAAATCAGGTTGGGTCATCCTGTGGTGGCATGACCGTTGGTGAGGAATTACGAGAAATGTCTTTGAGTCTCTGGACGTAAGCCTGAAAAGAAAATAAGAAAAAAAGTTTTCCGTCTTATTGTTGGACAGATATTGATTGAGTGAGCTGTTTCTTGCTTAGTTAGTTTGAAAAAGGACTCTGAGACAGAAAGATTTAACCCTTAAGATCAACCCTTATTTGTTCAAATGATTTTTCACTTTCGAAGAATAATGGAAAGCATGTACATAAGTAGAATTTGGAACCACAGATTGAATCATTTGATTGAAAGAAACGTTTTAGCATTAGCTATGGTGTCAGGAAATTATGTATATATTTCCGATTATATAACCATTGCATTACTCGGACAATATATTGTTTAAATTTTGTAACAACCTCTCACACACACAAAAAACTCAAACCAAGTGAAACAGACATGAGCTGGAGAAAGAATGGGATACACAGAGAGAGAGAGAGAGAGAGAGAGAGAGAGAGTGAGGAGAGAGAGAGAGAGAGAGCACGTTGCACAAACATAATGTGTCTTTCAGAACAACCCCCTGCTGCACGCCAAACTGAAGCTGGTGTAGAAGATGTGTGGCGCTGTGAATGTGCGGTATCCAAGGCAGAGGAGAGAGTGCTTCCAATGCCAAATTAGGACGAAAAGCTGTGGATCTAACAACGCGGAAAAGCCGCTGATAAGTACAAGAAAAACATGGTCGCCGAAAGCTTTCTCCAAGTCGTTGACAATTTCCAGCAGAGCCATTGCAAGACGACAGTCAGCCAGATTTAAAGGAATGGAACACGTCGTTGATGAACAATCTCCGGAGACGCTGAGTAATGGGTGTGGTTACTGTCTGTCTTTGAATGAGGTGGTGGTAAACTGATCAACCCTATTCAACTCGCGCTGAGCACACGAAGGAAGATAGTCTGCGGCGATGTTTAAGTATTGTTCATGTGAAAGTGGATGGATTTTTAACTTTTCACTTTCTTTGGGAAGTTGTTTTTCCACAGCAGCCCCAAGTTATTGACCCCCCCCCCCCCCCTTCCCACCGCTGCACCGTTTGAGCTTAAAAACTCCTCAGTTGTCTATGTTTGTACTAGTTGCAGAGTGAGGCGACTGCAGGCGGAAATCTAAACAAATTTTAAATGTAATTAATAGTGAACCGCCAAGAAAAACGTAGACAAACGAATCACAAGACAAAACATGACGCGTTTCGACCTCATAGGTCTTCTTCAGGCAAGATACTAAACATTCAAGACAACGAAAATGAACAAGTAATCACTTATCTTCACTCTTGTCCTGAGTGTTTGGTATCTTGCCTGAAGAAGACCTAAGAGGTCGAAACGTGTCGTGTTTTGTCTTGTGATTCGTTTGTCTACGTTTTCTTGGCGGTTCGCTATTAATTACATTAAAATATGTTTGTACTGTTATAATCTAACAACAAAACGAAGCGACAATGAACTGCAATATAAACTCAAGAAGGATCTTTTATCTTCTACCTCGCCTTACGGTGAGCAGTCAAAAAGCAATGACAGCAGATCTAAGTACTCTGCGGAAAAGGACATAGAAGAAGACAAGTTGTACGCTCTCAGAGTTAAAATCCGTTTCAATGAAACTTAAATAGGAGATTTGACTGGTTCTGTCCTTAGGTCAGACACTGACAGCCAAAATGTTGCTCCAGTTACACTTCACTGAAATGCATATTTCCATACACAGGCCTACAAACAGTAACATACTTAAAACAGAAATGTTGTTTTTTTCTTTATTTGTTGTTGAAACTTTATGCTTGTTGAGCATGCATCATAGTTGTGCTACTGACAGTGACGAAGCGATATAACGATGATGATACTACAATGATGAAGCCGATGGCTGTAACCATTGTGACGATACGGATGACAACGACAGCAACGACCGTGATGGTTATTGTGAGAAGTGTTCTCCAACGCAGTAAAGACAATTAATCGTTGTCACCATCGGAATGGTTTCCAGAAAATCATAATGCTGAAGATGATAATAGTGAAAGTGATGATGGCCTGAAGAGACCATTTCCAGGTCAGAAATAGACAGACAGCTCGTTAGACAAAGACTGGTCATCACTCTGTCGACAAGTTACCTTTTCCCACTCTCCCCACGTCCTGTCCCACTCCCTTCAGTGCATCAGGGTCTACGTCACGGAAAGATCAACGGTTTAATTCGATCATCTGCCGGCGAGACGAAGTCAGTGTCTCAAAGCCAGAACCGGAAGATTTCGGAATCTTACCTTTGATCTCTCACAGGACAAATCGAGCACACGACCTCGGTTTGTAGGATTTGGGAACCTTGCTCGTGAAAATCGCCATATCGATTCCTTCAGTACAAGTCTGTTTCGATTTATACTGGTAGAATTAAAAAGAAAAAAAAACCTGACACTCATAGGACTTCGATTTCTCTCCAAAGTACATGCGCATTTGTTGTGTGTGCGTGTGTGTGTGTGTGTGTGCGCACGTGCACACATCCATAGAACAAAGCAGACGAGCTATGAGACAAGCAAACATAAGTGCATGAATACACACCAACCGACCAACCAACCAGGCAACCAACGAACCAGTCAATAAACCAGTAGCCAGCCAACCACCCCGCCAACCAAGCCGCCAGTCAAAGAAACCAAGCAAACCAGCCAATCCACACCCACCCTCTTGTCGCTCTCACAACCGAGGGTTCTGCAAGTCAGGCTTTTAACTTACCACGGCTCCACATCCTTGACCAACGTTTCCAGTTCAAGCAGCGATTGGTTTCAACGAGGAGTCACGTGACAGGCGCGCGCAGCTTTTGCCTGTCGGGGAGGGAGAGGGGTGAGGCGAAGCGCTGGGGGGGGGGGGGGGGGGGGGGGGGGGGTGGGGGGGGGATTTACAATGCTGAGATGGACGTGTAATCCGTGGCATTTCCAGTCCATCGAGCCATTCCACAAGCTTACAGTCTGTTTCAGGCCTGATCTCCAGAGTAAAGGCGGAAAGGAGACAAAGGAGGGGAATTACAGCAGCGGCAGCCTGCTACAGCCCTACTGAATAAAGTCTCTCTCTCTCTCTCTCTCTCTCTCTCTCTCTCTCTCTCTCTCTCTGTACGTGCGTGCGTGCGTGCGTGCGTGCGTGTGTGCGTGCGCGTGCGTGCGTGCGTGCGTATGTGTGTGTGTGGGTGCGCGCGCGCGCGCGCGCGTGTGTGTATGTGTGTGTGTGTGTGTGTGTGTGTGTGTGTGTGTGTGTGTCTTTGACGTAATTGCGCCCGTTAGCTGTACACATAAGTTTAAAATTAGGAGGGGAAAAATCGCGCAGTTCTTTCCTTAAAAGTCTTTCCAACCATCTTGATTCGTGTATGTTCCGCGCATTTGACTCGCTAATGCAACAGAATGAGTCTGTTTATCAGAGTTGTTTGTGTGTATGTCTCTCTCTCTCTCTCTCTCTCTCTCCTCTCTCTCGCTCTCTCTCTCTCGATGGGCTCGTCTCTCCTCTCTCTCTCTCTCTCTCTCTCTCTCCCGGTGTGTGTGTGTGTGTGTGTGTGTGTGTGTGTGTGTGTGTGTGTGTGTGTGTGAGGGACTTAGTGAGTGCATGTGATCTCTGTGTGTGTGTGTGTGTGTGTGTGTGTGTGTGTGTGTGTGTGTGTGTGTGAGGGACTTAGTATGTGCATGTGATCTGTGTGTGTGTGTGTGTGTGTGTGTGTGTGAGAGAGAGAGAGAGAGAGAGAGAGAGAGACGGAGAGAGAGAGAGAGGTAGAGAGAGACTTACCGAGTTTAGTTTCTCTGTCTGTCTGTCTGTCTGTCTGTCTGTCTGAAGAAGCTCCGTGGTGCGTTCCATGTCATGCACCACTCACAATGAAACATATTCTTTTAGAGTTTTTGGACTAGCATGGCATGTGAGACAAAACTTTTACAGCAGATTGCATGAAAACCTTGTTTAGAGAGATGTTCCACCTGAGGTGATCTTTGTGTTTTTGAAAGAGATTAACAGAGAGAGAGAGATCGTGAGCTTTACAATGGAAAGATTTTTTTAAAACAAATTTGGGGGGTGGTTTTTTAGCAGATGTTGTTTAAAAGTTGTAGAACTATGAATGACTAGAATTGAGTTGACTTCACGTTTGACTGACAGCCCTGATGTGGCCATGTTTAGTGTTAATCAGAATATTTTAATGTATGGTGTGTATGCGTGCGTGCGTGCGTGTTTGTGTGTGTGTGTGTGTGTGTGTGTGTGTGTGCGTGTGCGTGCGTCGTGCGTGCGTGTGTCTGTGTGCGTGTGTGTGTGTGTGTGTGTGGTGTGTGAATGCGTGTGTGTGTGTGTGTGTGTGTGTGTGTGTGTGTGTGTGTGTGTGTGTGATGTGTGCGCGCCCACGAGCTGTACAAATAAGTTTAAAATTTGGTGTGAAATCGCGCTTTCAGTAAGTACATTCAAAGTCTGTAAAACTATTGCTGAGATCGAGGAAGGTTAACGTGTCATTCACAGTCGGTGTCTGTATAACAATGTCACTGAATGGAGCAACTTAATCTGCATGAAGCCTAGTTGCAAAGTGAAACGACTGCAGTGTGGAAATCTAAACAAATCTTGCGTGTGTGTCAGCGAACCGCCCAGAGAAACGTGGACAAACGAGTCACAAGACAAACCACAACGCGTTTCAACCTCTTAGGTCTTCTTCAGGTGCAACAAACAAGAAACAAATAACGAAAATGCACTTAGCTTTGATCGCTTCTGTGTTCAGCGCAAGAAAGAAGGCTTTCTTGCGCTGAACACAGAAGCGATCAAAGCTAAGTGCATTTTCGTTATTTGTTTCTTGTTTGTTGCACCTGAAGAAGACATAAGAGGTTGAAACGCGTTGTGGTTTGTCTTGTGACTCGTTTTCCACGTTTTCTCTGTAACAATGTGACATTTATTTAAGATTTGCATGAAGCCTGTTTGAACAGATTTCATGTTTTTCACGGTAACATTTCCCTAAATACATCATATCATATCGAAAGCTACGTTTGTGTCTTAATTCACAGTAGTGGACGAATGTGGGAAGACAGCTGTCAAGTAGATATGGGAAGACAGAAGTGAAGTAGATAGGGGAAGACAGCTGTGAAGTAGATAGGGGAAGACAGCTGTGAAGTAGATAGGGGAAGACAGCCGTGAAGTAGATAGGGGAAGACAGACGTGAAGTAGATATGGGAAGACAGACGTGAAGTAGATAGGGGAAGACAGCTGTGAAGTAGATAGGGAAAGACAGCTGTGAAGTAGATATGGGAAGACAGACGTGAAGTAGATATGGGAAGGCGGCTTTGAAAGTAGATAGGGGAAGACAACTGTGAAGTAGATAGGGGAAGGCAGCTGTGAAGTGGATATGGGAAGACAGACGTGAAGTAGATAGGGGAAGACAGCTGTGAAGTAGATAGGGGAAGACAGCTGTGAAGTAGATAGGGGAAGACAGCTGTGAAGTAGATAGGGGAAGACAGCTGTGAAGTAGATAGGGGAAGACAGCTGTGAAGTAGATAGGGGAAGGCAGCTGTAAAGATAGGGGAAGTAAAGTAGATAGGGGAAGGCAGCTGTAAAGTAGATAGGGGAAGACAGCTGTAAAGTAGATAGGGGAAGACAGTAGATAGGGGAAGACAGCTGTGAAGTAGATAGGGGAAGACAGACTGTGAAGTAGATAGGGGAAGACAGCTGTGAAGTAGATATGGGAAGACAGACGTGAAGTAGATAGGGGAAGACAGCTGTGAAGTAGATAGGGAAGACAGCTGTGAAGTGGATAGGGGAAGACAGACGTGAAATAGGTACGGGAAGACAGCTGTGAAGTGGATATGGGAAGACAGACGTAAATCAGTGACGTCTGACCGACATTCCAGAAATAAACGCTATGGAAGCTCTTGTTCCCCCTCCCCTCTACCGCTTCCTCTCCCCCCTCCCCTCCTCGTCCTCATCGATTCAGTGAAATGTGGATGTAATTTCACAGTACTTGAGCTACCGGGCCATAGTCCTTCCTTGTGATTGGCGTCTGAGTGACGTTAGACCTGGGTTTTGCGCCCGCAGTGTACATGATCATGGTGGAAAAAGTGTCTTTCCAGCACTAAGTAGCGGTCGACGGTCGATTGTCTACTATTCAACCATTCCAAATTCATTTCATCATAGTGTTCACATCCTCGCCGCGATATTCTATGTTCGAAATTATTCCAGAGCATATTTCATGAGCGCATCAGAATGTGACAAATCGCGCAAGCTGGATGGTCGGAATAAAATGGCCTGTTTAGTTAGTTCTCTTCTGCAAATGCAGATTCGGCACAAACGTCGGTGGTTCCTTTCTGCTGATGAACGTTTAAGCCTGAATGTTACTTATCTTTCACGGTGTGTTTAGGTTGGGGGAGATATGATTTGTAGTTTCTTAAGTAAATGCATGTGTCGAAGATCTTTTTTTTCCGCTTGCACAAGCATGCGCATAGTCCTGCATCCATCATACCTTCCACTCCCTCTGAGAATGGGGTTCACGCATTCGCTTCTCTTCTGACACTGAGGACAAGAAAAAACCGTTTGTGCAAATCCTTGTTATTCGCATATGTAAATTTCAAGTGGAAAACGATGTCAGTAAAACAAAAGGTATTATGTTACCTAATCCTGGTTTAAAAATCAAGTGGCTTTCTTACTTGGCAAGGTTTTCACAGACATGCACACACACGGAGCACGCACGCACACACACACACACACACACACACACACACACACACACACACGCACACACACACACACACACACACACGCACGCACGCGCGCGCGCGCGAGCACACACTCACACACATGCACACACACACCACACCACACCACACCACCACCACACCACACCACACCACACCGCACCACACCACACCGCACACGCTGCTTCTGTTTTGCGAACAGGTTAGTTGGCAGTGCCTGATTATTTCCGAACAGACAGCGGACGATGGTGACGTCTTGGGATGTTCTGGCATCATGTCCTGGACAAGGTTGCTGTGGGTGTGTCTGCAAGGGACTTTTCTTGAAGTGGCGTCCTTCCTCTGTTCTTCACTTTTAGCTTTGATGACTTGGATCCTTTTCTTTTCCAAGCATCCCTTCCGCGTTCAAGACTTCCCCCCCGTCCGTCGTCTAGCTTCCTCCTCTGCATTCTGTCTCTGTCCTTCTACTGAGTGTCCCCGCCCTGTGTCTCCATCGTCATTTTGGAATTCTTCTCTCAGTTTATGTACGGGTACTACCACAACGGGTCTCGATAAAGTTATGTTTTCACCCACACATCTATGTTCATGCAATTTCTCTGCACAGCCTAATAATAACCTTTAAGCCTCTTTCATACAAACGGACATCGAAATAGAGACTGAGTTCCTTAAAGTCATGCCACAGAAGGCTATTTATTTTCCTCTCATCTACAGCCCACCTTGTCTTTTCACTTCCAGTCCACTTTACAAATCTAAAGCATGGTACTCGACAGTTGAACGGGTCCATTTGTCTCTATGGACTTTTTTTAACACACTCTAAGGGTTTAGAATGAAGATCGTTTTTTAATTCTCCGACAGGTGTCATCAGATGGACACAGCTTGAGAGTGATTGCACAGGTAGAACCACGTTGTTTTCTCTTCCAACTGTCTAACCATCGTCTCCAACTCTAAATTGTCTTCTTGTGAGGTACTTAAACCCCTCCTTGGAGTGTAAGCTGTCTTAACACGGTGACGTCTCCTCCGCCCTACCCCCCCCCCCCCCCCCTTACCCCCAAGCCGTATCCCCCCAATTTTATGTTGAGGTCGTTACGCCCGTTGTAGCGTGATTAATTACATTGTTTGCCACGCAAACCACAGTCTTCACTCCTTCGTCTTCCTCATTTTTATAACCTTAAACCATGACGGCAGTCCACCTTGTGCCCGTCATCCTGATGGTTTTTTTTTTTTTTTTTTTTTTTTTTTTTTGTTGTTGCGGCATTCTTGAGGTTTACTGAGAGAGAGAGAGAGAGAGAGAGAGAGAGAGAGAGAGAGAGAGAGAGAGAGACAGAGAGAGAGAGAGACACACAGAGAGAGAGAGAGAGAGGGTAGGGTAGGGTAGGGTAGGTAGGGTAGGGTAGGGTAGGGTAGGGTAGGGTAGGGTAGGGTAGGGTAGGGTAGGGTAGGGTAGGGTAGGGTAGGGTAGGGTAGGGTAGGGTAGGGTAGGGTAGGGTAGGGTGTTGAGGGGTGGGCATAAGGGAAATAAAAGCGCAGAGAATCTCTTGTCTGTTTTTGTCTGTCTGCCTGTATTTCAGCATTCTTTTCCTCAGCGTCCTCCGCCTCTGTCGTCTGATTTTCTCTGTTTCTGTCTCACTGTTATTCCAAGACAATTTCCGTGGAATTCGGATGGCAGGGTTATTATCCCTTGAACAGAAAAACATGGCCAGCGGAAATGGAATTATCTCTGCTGCCAGCAGTTTGGGGACTGAGGAGAGTCATCCTACCATCAGTCATCATGACACGTCGTGTGTGTGTGTGTGTGTGTGTGTGTGTGTGTGTGTGTGTGTGTGTGTGTGTGTGTGTGAGAGAGAGAGTGAGGTGTGAGAGTGTGAGAGAGAGCGGGGGATGAGTGAGAGAGAGAGAGAGAGAGCTTTCCTTTCTTTCGTTCCCTAGAGATATATAGAGATAGAGAGAGATATATATATATATTTTTTCCCCTATCCTTCCTGCTTTCGTTTTTTGGTTTTTTATTTTTTTTTTTTTACCCGCTTTCCGTGATATATTCCCCCACCCACCCCCCTTTTTTTTTCTTCATCACACCCTTTTCTGTTCTCTTTTCGTTTATCCACCTTGGCTTTCTTTTTTTTTTTTTTTTTTTCCTTTTCGTGTTTGTTTTGTGCTTTCCCTTCAACTGTTGATTTTTTTCCTGTGGAATACACTCTCCCCATCTTTTCTTCCCCCTCCTCCTTCAAACCGTTTCCTCTTCGCTTCTTTCTTCCCTCCCCTCTTTCTCCTACTGGTCCTTCTTTCCCTTCTGTTTTGTCTTCTCCTCCTTCTACTGTTTCTCTTTCTTTGTTGTTTCCCCCCTTCAGTTCTATATCTCCCCCCCCCCTCCTTTTCTGTCTCCTCTTGACATATTTCCCCCTTCCTTTCTTTCTCTCTGCTTTCTCTTTTCCCTTCTATTTCCCTCTTCAGTTTTTTTTTCTCCTCCTTCTTTTCTTTCTGCTGTTTCCCCTTTCCATTCCTTCTTCTCTTTCTGCTGTTTCTCCTTTTCCGTAATTTCTCATCTTCTTCCCCCTCATTTTCCCTTCCGGTTCCGGTTTTTTTTGCTCTATGCCCCCCCCCCCCCCCCCCCCCCCCCCCTGCCCCCCCCCCCACCCCCCCCTCCTCCTCCTCCTCGTCCTGGTTTGTTTTAACCACTCCCCAGTCCTTTATCCTCCAGACCCGTCCTCTATATTTCCCCTTTCTTTTTGCTCGCTTCATTCATTTCTCTTTTTTTTCGTACCTCATTTTCTGGTTCTTTTCCTCCTTCTTTCTTGTCGTCACTTGTATTTTTTCGTGTTCCGGTGGGTTTTTAAAAAAAAAAAAAAACTTTCTTTATTATTATTGTTGTTGTTGTTTTATTGCTCCGAGAAAAAAAAAAACATTACGGGTGGAAATGAAGCAGAAGATGTCAAAGTCATCACGCAGGAGCCCCATCAGGGGACGTAAGTGGTTTTTCCGATGCGTCATAGTGGCGCGCCTTGGTGGTGGTTTAGCGGCATAAGTGGAGATCTCTACGTCAGCTCTTGGAGCTAACGGGAATCAATCGAACGAGAGAGAGATGGGGGGGGGGGGGGGGGGGGGGGGGGGAAGAGAGAGAGAGGAGAGAGAAGAGAGAGAGAGGGGAGAGAGAGGGGGTGGGGATTCTGGGAGACGTGTCCGGCTGGGCAGAGATGGTCGACAAACGGCATCGAGGGTGGGGGGGGGTCACTCGCGCTCAAAAGAAGTCGGTAAATTTAGTGTTGTGCTTGTGTCATGGCATGCTTTGGGGGGGGGTTTTGGATGTCTAGTCATCATCATCATCTGTCATCAACATCATCAAGCGCATCAGAAATCCTTCATTATGTGCACAAATTATCTTAAGGTGATTAAGCCCGGCGCACCGAGGAGTCGGTTTAAGCTCGTGGGGTTTACCTGTCCAACCCCCAGTGTCCTCATTGTTGATCAACGCGACAGCGTTGCTTGATGAAAGAGGAATGTTTTGAAAATTCATTGTCAGAAAGACGAAGCTTTTTTTTTGGAGACAAAAAATTCACTGTAAAGATAGACCAAAACACTGGAACCTTTTGTGTTGTTTTATTTTGGTTTTCTCTGGGGGAGTGACGCGCGGCGGTGACTCATTGAAATTTTATTGTGTATTAACTCTCTGTCTGTCTGTCGTGTCTGTCTGTCTGTCTCTCTATCTGTGTGTGGTGTGCGCGCGCGTGTGTGTGTGTGTGTGTGTGTGTGTGGTGTGTGTGTGTGCAAATGCCATTGCCATGTCAGTACAACACTATGTTAACCTGACAGTAAATGGTTTCAGTCAGTCAGTCAGTGTGCAAATGCATTGCCATGAGTTTGTTTTGTGTTTGTAAAATGGGTTAGTAAATCAAAGTTCAAGGTGATTTTTGTGTTTCTCTAACACATGAATCTCGTTTTTAGGAAATCAGTTCAAATGTTTATACTGTGGGTGTTCTGAAAATTATTGCCGCTGATGATAGAACACTTGTGGGTCATTCTTGTTTTTATTCAGAAAGTGTATAATCATCCATGCCCAATCTTGACAGTCAGCATTTGAACCTTAAGTTGAAATATTGAATGGTCATATGAAAACTTACTGGTACAGTGGAAACGCCCTAATACTTTACAGGACAACCTTTGCAACAGTATGTGCAATGACCGCATTGCTTGGCACATAATGATCAACGCCTGATGCGACACAGTTTGCTGAAGGCGACAACATGGTTCCGTACCTGTGCATTTTATCATTGGACAGAGACAACAGCCTGTGTATGACCAAACACGGCGCGGGCATTCTGATAGTTTTGTCGCCACCTTAATTTTGAAATTACTGTGAGTGTTGACATTACCTTATGCCGAACAGCACTTTTTAGATTTCCCCCGTACCGAGCTGTCCCGGTGTACCGAAACACAGGTAAGAAAACATGCCTGAAACGTGTACGTTTATGGGAGGCAGAAGTGTGTGTGTTCATGGGAGGCAGAAGGATGAAATTCATGGTGAGGCAGAAGGATGAAATTCATGGGAGGCAGAAGGAATAAATTCATGGGAGAAAGAAGGAATGAAATTCATGGGAGAAGAGAAGGATGAAATTCATTGGAGGCAGAAGGATGAAATTCATGGGAGGCAGAAGGATGAAATTCATGGGAGGCAGAAGTGTAAATTCATGGGAGACAGAAGGATTTAAATTCATGGGAGGCAGAAGGATGAAATTTATGGGAGGCAGAAGGATTAATTCATTGGAGACAGAAGGATGAAATTCATGGGAGGCAGAAGGATTAAATTCATTGGAGACAGAAGGATGAAATTCATGGGAGGCAGAAGGATTGAATTCATGGGAGGCAGAAGGATGAAATTCATGGGAGAAAGAAGGATGAAATTCATTGGAGGCAGAAGGATGAAATTCATGGGAGGCAGAAGGATTAAATTCATGGGAGAAAGAAGGATGAAATTCATGGGAGGCAGAAGGATTAAATTCATGGGAGACAGAAGGATTAAATTCATGGGAGGCAGAAGGATGAAATTTATGGGAGGCAGAAGGATTAGTGATTTCATTGGAGACAGAAGGATGCAATTCATGGGAGGCAGAAGGAGTGTTAAATTCATTGGAGACAGAAGGATGAAATTCATGGGAGGCAGAAGGATGAAATTCATGGGAGGCAGAAGGATGAAATTCATGGGAGGCAGAAGAAAGAGAGAACGTGCAGGGGATGAGGGGAGTCTGGGCGAGGGATGAAAGGTGGTGGTGGTGGGGTCCCAAAGTTCTCCAGGGCAGCAACAGTGTGCTGGCTGTGAGGGGGAGAAGTGTTGGACACTGTGAGGGGAGAAGAGTTGGACGCTGTGAGGGGGAGAAGTGTTGGACGCTGTGAGGGGGAGAAGTGTTGGACGCTGTGAGGGGGAGAAGTGTTGGACGTTGTGAGGGGGAGAAGTGTTGGGATGCTGTGAGGGGGAGAAATATTGGACGCTGTGAGGGGGAGAAGTGTTGGACGCTGTGAGGGGGAGAAGTGTTGGACGCTTTGAGGGGGAGAAGTGTTGGACGCTGTGAGGGGGAGAAGTGCTTGACGCTGTGAGGGGGAGAAGTGTTGGACGCTGTGAGGGGGAGAAGTGTTGGACGCTGTGAGGGGGAGAAGTGTTGGACGCTGTGAGGGGGAGAAGTGGGGGAGAAGTGTTGGATGCTGTGAGGGGGAGAAGTGTTGGACGCTGTGAGGGGGAGAAGTGTTGGACGCTGTGAGGGGGAGAAGTGTTGGAGAGAAGTGTTGGACGCTGTGAGGGGGAGAAGTGTTGGACGCTGTGAGGGGGAGAAGTGTTGGACGCTGTGAGGGGGAGAAGTGTTGGGAGAAGTGTGTTGGACGCTGTGAGGGGGAGAAGTGTTGGGGAGAAGTGTTGGACGCTGTGTGAGGGGTGAGAAGTGTTGGGAGAAGTGTTGGACGCTGTGAGGGGGAGAAGTGTTGGACGCTGTGAGGGGGGGAGAAGTGTTGGGGAGAAGTGTTGGACGCTGTGAGGGGGAGAAGTGTTGGGAGAAGTGTTGGACGCTGTGAGGGGGAGAAGTGTTGGACGCTGTGAGGGGGGAGAAGTGTTGGATGCTGTGAGGGGGAGAAGTGTTGGACGCTGTGAGGAAGTGGAGCTTGAGGGGAGTGTTGGATGCTTTGAGGGGGGAGAAGTGTTGGGAGAAGTGTTGGACGCTGTGATGGGGAGAAGTGTTGGATGCTTTGAGGGGGAGAAAGTGTTGGGAGAAGTGTTGGACGTTGTGAGGGGGAGAAGTGTTTGGACGCTGTGAGGGGGGAGAAGTGTTGGACGCTGTGAGGGGGAGAAGTGTTGGATGCTTTGAGGGGGGAAAGTGTTGGGAGAAGTGTTGGACGCTGTGAGGGGGAGAAGTGTTGGACGTTGTGAGGGGGGAGAAGTGTTGGACGTGGTGTGAGGGGGAGAAATGTTGATGCTGTGAGGGGTGAGTGAATGAAGGCAATAAAGGGCCACAGGAGGCGGGCGTTGACACACCTTCCAGACAATCCTCACACTGTGGCCGTTTAGCACGTGCCAGACCGAACACCCTGTCCCGTTGTTGATCGTTCTCCCAACTGTCACTGACGCGTCGCACGAAGCCCCGGGGAAAGCGAACGGCGCGATGGGAAAGGAAGTGAATTATTCCACGTCTGGAATTGTTGTGTGTGTGTGTGTGTGTGTGTGTGTGTGTGTGTGTGTGTGTGTGGTGTGTGTGTTAGCACGGAAAGCATGGTGGCTGTACAATGATTGCGTGGTGTTTCATTGAAATGGGTCTCAGGGTTATAAACGAACACCCACCCCCTTTTCATCGCTTGTGGACGTCGTAGGGTTTTTGCGTACAGGAAAAAAGTCATCAGGATATCAAATGTGAATCATTTATTTTGCATGCAGATTTATTGTATTTATTGTGATTATTTTCATGAAGTTTGTGGAAATGAAACAACCCTTTAGTATAGGGGAGGGAGCAGGGAGGGGGGCGGGGGGGATAGGATTGGAAGACCAGGGGGTGTAATATTGCCTTGTTTATTGTTGCATGCGTTGAAGTACTGGAAGGTGTTTTATGGTAATACACGATGAAGAAATGGAGATAGAAATTACTGTGAGTGTAAGATGAATCCTCACTCTCTTAACTGAAGAAGGATCCAAAATCCCCCCCCCCCCCCCCCCCCTAAAAAAAAAGTCTTTAAAACATAATGGCATATTCAGGTTATTCAAAATTGAAACTGAGCTAAAGAGAAACAAACACATGATCAACTGTGAAGCGAAACACACAACCGAAAGCTTTAAACGCACACACAAAATGGAACAGGATCCGAGGCAATTCTAAAATCTGCAATTCCGAGTTGCAATTGATTTGTCAAGCAAAAGAAGTAAAGAATTTTTTTTTTAATCTGAACTGGGAGACTGGTCAAGGACGGCTGAAAAGAAGACCAACCTCAAACGACGTATGTGCATTATCCACATGTACGTATTTGCGAGCATTGATACCTAATCTACCGACTGTCAGGTTAAGGAGCATTACGACATGTATTCTAAACTCCCGCGGAAAAACAAAAAAAACGAGAAAATTTGAAAAGGGTTGAGTTTCAAAACGGAGTGACTGAGGGCGGAAAATGAAGCAAAATTTGAACAGAGAGGGGGTAGTTACCGCCAAGAACACAGAGTACAGGACTAGACACAATGCATTTCGATCTCATGGGTCTTCTTCAGGTGAAAACAAATAACATTTAGGATAGCGACAAGAACATGGAACCACTTCGCTGCATTTCTTCTGTTCGTCTCCAAATAAGTAGTAGTAGCGCGCCATTTTTAGTTTGGAGACGAACAGGAGAAGCGCAGCTGAGTGGTTCCATGTTCTTGTCACGGTCCTAAATGTTATTTGTTTTCACGTGAAGAAGACCCAAGAGGTCGAAATGCATTGTGTCTGGTCCTGTACTCTTGTTTGTCTGTGTTGTTTGTTGGCGGTAACTAACCCCTCTCTTTCCAAATTTGAAAAGGGTTGTCAGCATATTAGAATCCGGAAGAAGGTATCTCAGACACATTAGTTTATTTGACACAGGTCTGAACTTAACATAGCTCAGATACTGAACATCATTCAGACGCGTCGAGCTTGTTATATTATACTTATTCATTGTCATTTAGTACCTTCGTTTAAAACCTTTTAAATTGTTTATATCCTGAACAAACAAAATGATTTTAAATGATTTATATTATGATATCTCAGATAACAAAATTTATTCATACTTATTTAAAATAATCAAATCTCAGATAATCATGTGATAGCTGAAATTATGACGTTTCTTCATTCTCGTTTAAATAATCAAATTTCAGATAAAGAAGTTTATTTACACTTGTTTAGATTTTCATAATTCACATGCGTAAGTTTATGAAAGAAGACACATCCAAATTTTCGTACTTCAGATACGTAAGTTTATTGAAGTACATTTAAACTGTTTCTTTTTTCAGACACGAAGTTACGGCATACACGTTGACATTGTCATGTTTCAGAGACTGGGGTTTCTTCATACCCATTAAATTGTTGTCTAACTTCAGATGATGAAGATCTGTTAATCATCTTCTGTACATTTCTTCCCTTACTACGCAAAGAGCAACAGGAGCGACGCAGTAAAGAACTACATAGAAGATTCTCCCCACTCAGCTCGCTGTGCGCCATGACCTGTGTCTGGTGCCAATAGTTTTCCTGTCCCCCCCCCCCCCCCCCCCTCCCGTCTCTTCCTCCGCAGCCCCTTTCAGGAATGTTTTTGGCAAGGTCGTTCCATCTGGTTGTGTGACCATTCAAACGGATTATTCTTTCTGAACTGATTTTTTTGGGTGTTTGTTTTCGAAAATCCTTTGACGGTACGATGTTCTGATTAATGGTTTGAGGCACTTGTTAATTGGTGATGAAACGTTTATTCATACGCATTTAAATAAGCGTTATACCTAACATACTGAAGTTTATTCGTACGCATTAGAATTGTGACACCTCACATGTTCTAGTGTATTCATACACATTTAAATTGTGATTCGGACGGAAAATGAATTCTCAAATACGACGACGACGCGACGACGACGACAACAACAAAAACAACGAACAACACAACAACAAAGACACAGCTTCGTTGCCTCAGGAATGTTTTATGGATAATCATGAGAGGAGGTTGCTGCTCCGGAGAGATTGTTTCACTGCATTTGTTAATTTTTGTGAAAAGATGGAAATGACAAAAAAAAAGAAAATAATCTTTAAATCATATTCAATAATGCAGTTCAGAATAACCCTCAAGGCTTTATTATGTAAAAGATGGGCGGCACCTTAATAACATCGTTTTTCGGTTGATGATGATGGGAAAGTCGTCAATGAAGGCTCTCTTTCGGTGAAAAAGAGATGAGCTAAAACTGTGTGGAATCTGAAGGTTATACGAACATTCCGTTGAATAGTGCACATGAAGAGGGAAAAAAATGACAGGAAAAAAGTGTGTGTGTGTGTGTGCGGTGTGTGTGTGTGTGTGTGTGTGTGTGTGTGTGTGTGTGTGTGTGGTGTGTGTGAGAGAGAGAGAGAGAGAGAGAGAGAGAGAGATAGATCTTTTCGATCTTTCTCCATCTCTCTCTCTCTCTCTCTCTCTCTCTCTCTCTCTCTCTCTCTCTCCAGGGATCTCTCTCTCTCTCTCTCTCTCTCTCTCTCTCTCTCTCTCTCTCTTGATCTCTCTCTCTCTCTCTGGATTCCTATGATCATTTCTTTTATCCCCAAATCTTTCATTCATAGATTGAAAGAACTGTTACAAAAATTTGTGAACTGTAGACAAATAAATCATCACAGTCGTCATCATCCTTATTGTCATCATAATTGTTGTTGTCTCACGTTGTGATATTGTTGTCCTACACACCACTGCTATCACAACAATGACAACAACGACGTTACCACCAATTAGTTCTACTGCCACCACTTCTTTCGATGATGATGATGGATTATGTTGATGATAATGATGATAGCATCAAAAATGTTAATGATAACACATAGTAATAGTAATGATGATGATAATGATGATGATAGAAACAACAAGAAACAACAAGAAAAAACTAACTAAACTACTACTACTACTACTACTACTACTACTACTGTGATAACAAGAATACTACTACTACTTTCTACTACTACTACTACTGCTACTACTACTACTACTTCTACTATTACTGATAATCATATAATGATAATGATGATAATAATGATGATGATGATGACAATCATAATAATAATGATAATAATGGTGATAATATAATAATGACGACGAGGACGACGACGACGACGACGATGATGATGACAATGATGATGATGATGATGATGATGATGATGATGATGATGATGATGATTACATTTGCTGTTATTGGTAATTAATGTTTTTGTGATTTTAATGTCACCATTTTCCTATGGTCTTCATTCAGATATAGAACATTCTCACCGCCGCCATCCTCACCAGGTTTGTATCAAAGATGTCGTCATCGTCATTGGCACACGAGTATTTTCTTGTTCAAGGCGTTCTCTTCTTTTTTCTGTCGCCAGTGTCTGGGTCATACATCTAGGTATCTTTCCCCGCCTTCAGCCGGGGGTTACAATCAGGCTCTGTCATTGACAAGGCGCATTTAGGATGCTTAAGTATCGACATTTCTCTTTCCTCACTCCCGCCACCCTTTCCCTTTGCTCTTTCCTCTCTCCATCCTCCTTGTCCATCACAGGCACCCTCTCTGTCTCTGTCCCTTTGTCTCTGTCTTTCTGTGTGTCTCTTTGTCTCTGTCTCTCTCTCTCTCCCTCTGTCTCACTCTCTCTGTCTGTCTCTGTCTCTCTGTCTCTGTCTCTATCTCCCTCTCTCTCTTTTTGTCTCTGTCTCTCTCTCTCTCTGTCTGTCTGTCTCTTTCCCTCTGTCTTTCTCTCTCTCTGTCTCTTTATCTCTCTCTGTCTTGTCTCTCTCTCTCTGTCTCTCTTTCTGTCTCCCTTTCCCCCCTCTCCTCTCTTTTCTTTTCTTCTCCCCCCCCCCCCCCCTCCCACACGCACACAAACAGCCATAGACAAAGATACATATACGTACGCACACACACACACACACACACACACACACACACACACACACACACACACACACACACACACACACACACACACACAGACACACACATGAATACAGACACGCACATACAAGCACGCACTTTGGCACGCGTGCATGGACGCGCACATGCGCGCGCGTATTCAGACGAAACGCAGGGGATGCACGAGGAGTGTGGAGGATATGGAGAACCAGTCGTGGAAAGATCATGGAAGTTTTAGAGAGAGAGAGAGAGAGAGAGAGAGAGAGAGAGAGAGGAGAGAGAGAGAGAGAGACA
>JADBJO010016492.1:8737-11237 GCA_016801955.1 Conus betulinus | reverse complement strand
GCGGAAAGGTGAGGTTGTGGAAGTGGGGTGACAGGCGGAAAGGGAGAGAAGAGCGGAAAGGTGAGTTTTGAAAGTGGGGGTGACAGGCGGGAAGTGAGAGAAGAGCGGAAAGGTGAGTTGTGGAAAGTGGGGTGACAGGCGGAAAGGGAGAGAAGAGCGGAAAGATGAGTTGTGAAAGTGGGGTGACAGGCGGAAAGGAAGAGAGAGAGAAAGAGCGTAAAGGTGAGTTGTGGAAGTGGGGTGACAGGCGGAAAGGAGAGAAGGGCGGAAAGGTGAGTTGTGAAAGTGGGGTGACAGGCGGAAGGGAGAGAAGAGCGGAAAGGTAAGTTGTGAAAGTGGGGTGAACAGGCGGAAAGGGAGAAAGAGTGGAGTTGAGTTGTGGAAAGTGGGGTGACAGGCGGAAAAGGGAGAGAAGAGCGGAAAGGTGAGTTGTGAAAGTGGGGGACAGGCGGAAGTGACAGAAGAGTGGAAAGGTGAGTTGTGAAAGTGGGGTGACAGGCGGAAAGTGAGAGAAGAGCTGAAAGGTGAGTTGTGAAAGTGGGGGTGACAGGCGGAAAGGGGATAGAAAGAGCTGAAAGGTGAGTTGTGGAAAGTGGGGTGACAGGCGAAAGGGAAGAGAGAGAAGAGCTGAAAGGTGAGTTGTGAAAGTGGGGTGGGGTGACAGGCGGAAGTGAAAGAAGAGAGGAAAGGTGAGTCGCCAGGCCACCACACGAATGGAACTAAATCACCATCCCGCGCGCGCGCTTTTCACACAGACAGACAGACACACACACACACCCACACACAACACACACACACACACACACACACGCACACACGCACACACACACACACACACTCATGGCAGGCACGCACACACACACAGACACCACACACACAACACACACACACAAGACATACACAACACACACACACACAACACACACCACACACACACACACCACACACACACACATGCACACACACACACACACACACACACCACACACACAACAAAATTGATAAGATAAGAAGTATTGAGTTATGTTTCTACGGTTTGTCGTTTTGAAGTGAGGGAACGAAACATTGAAAAGAAATCGATTAGTGAGAGTTTAGAGGGAAAATAACTGACTAGGGAGAGGAAAGAATGAAATATAAGAGATGGGAATTAAAATACAAGAAAAAATAAGAGGCTTAGGAAACACGGGGCAAGTATGCATAATGAATTTGAAAGATCAGAATCTAGTGCCTGATAACAAGAGAGAGAATGAGAGGAGAGAGGAGGAGAGAGAGAGGAGAGCGAGAGAGAGAGAGAGAGAGAGAGAGAGCGTAGAGAGAGTAATTAAACAAAGTGGATAACGATATAAGCTATCTAAATTGAAAAAAAAATGCTTACCTTGCCTATAGAAGGCCAAGAGATCGAAGGCAGAGAGAGAGACAGAGAGAGAGAGGAGAGAGAGGGAGAGACGGGGGGGGGGGGGGAGAAAGAGAAAAAGAGCGAGAAGAGAGAATGTATGGTGTGTGTACAATTAGATTAAGTAATTCATAAATACAAGCTATCTAAATTAAAAAAAAAACTTACTTCTCTTGCTTAACGAAGGCCAGAGTATCAAAAACCGAGAGATCAAAGAGAAACTCCGGAGAGAGAGAGAGAGAGGAGAGAGATAGAATTAGATGAGAGTAGATCTAGAGAGAATGAGGTAGAGAGAGAGAGTAATTAAATGAAGTAATTAATGATATTAGGAATCAAAAAAAAACTGCAACAACAACAACAACAAACAACAACAACAACAACAGAAAGAAAAGGACAGAAAAAAAGGAAAAAAGAAATGCTAACCTTGCCCATATAGAAGGCCAAGAGATTAGAAACCGTTGCTTCCGTATTTGTTATTTGTTTGTCCCATTGTTTGGCCGTGTTGCCTTGCTTACATGGTGGTCACACTCTCCTCACATGCTCCTACCTTTGACAGGATGACGAAGCCAGGTGGGTTTTTGAGGAACCAACCACATGGTGTTCGATGATGCTGCATGATGAATCACGCATTATCAAACATACGCACTGGGATGCCTAAGTCATCAGACTCATTATCCAACATACGCACTGGGATGCTAAGTCATCGGACTCATTATCAAACATACGTGCTGGGATGCATAAGTCATCGGACTCTCAAACATACGTACAAACATACGTGCTGGGATGCATAAGTCATCGGACTCATTATCAAACATACGTGCTGGGATGCATAAGTCATCACACACGAGCATTTCATCGCAGGCTGTGTGAAGACTTAGCTCAAAACATTTCCATTCGAACTGAAAATTGCAATAAAGGAACATTTCTCGTTTATCGTTTTGATAATAAACTTGTAGGTAAGTCTTGCTCCCATGGTGGAAATAAATGAATACCCCCATAACTCCAAACGATGCTGCTTACGGCACTGGAGGGCGTGCCTTTATTCATTACTGGGAGCCAGAGCTATCCTACTTGTTTTTGGCATTTACTATTTTGCTGTTTCCTCCT
>JADBJO010016491.1:10000-22500 GCA_016801955.1 Conus betulinus | reverse complement strand
GCTGATCCTATCAGTTGATACATATCATTACAACTGAGACTTCTCTGGAATGTGTTTTCCATGTACTCCACTGCTCCTCTTGGCCCGCCTGGGCCGCCATGTGGATTCTCTTGTCATTCTCTTCTCTCTTCGACCCCAATAAGACCATGTCGCTAACATCACTGCTACTTCTTCCTGACTCAGGGTTTCAATGGAAAGATACCCCTCACACAAGCCATTAAAGGAAAGAACACATCACTGGCTCTTTCCCGACATAGGGTATTCTGGTACTTCTGCTTCACTTCGGGCATTTAGGGAAAGAACTCTTTACGGTAATCCCCCGTGACCCACAGCATTCTAGGAAAGGACTTTTTTGTTTCCGATCTTCCCTGACACAGGCTATTAAGGAAAGGAAAGAACTCCGTACGGACACTACTGTTGTTTGAAGTCATAAGTCATTTCGTTCATTCCGTAAAATCAGGCAGTCTTTCACCGAGACACAGGCTGCACAGTGATTGCAACCAGCTGAAGAAGCCAAACTGGAAATCCAGCGTTCGTTCAAACCATTCGAATATTTCATCTTCCCCCGTGCACATTCAATCCCTTTAATGCGTTTTTCTGTCCGTTTCCTTTTTTTCCAACTTAAGAACAAAATGTCATCCGATGGCACGTGTCACAACCCAACCTCCACCCCCCCACCCCACACTCGTAGTATACCGTAGGCACCCCCGCTGATCTCTCCGCCCATGCTCTCAGGTCCTGCGAATGCCGCGACTGATGTTCGACCAATCACGGCTCTATAGCACTGGCTGTAGCGAGTCGTGAAAACATGTCTGTTCCGGTGGGGGGTTTGTTTGGAGATTTCTGGCAAAGACTGAGCAGACAGGGCAAGAAACAAAGAGGCTGGAAGATCATTAATTAGCTGGATTAGTATGCTCCAATAATTGATAAAGAGCAAATCTAGAAACATGGTGAAAAAAAGCAGAGTCGTACTTTTAAAAAAGCAACATGAAAATGGTTATCGAGGGGAAAAAAAGTGCACTTCCATATTACACACCCCGTTACAGAAAAATAGTTAGACGACGACGGTGATCATGTTCGTCCAACTAGAGTTGAGGACACGTGACTTGTGTAACCAGGTCAGGCGCGTGCTCCCCTGTCCGTTCATGGTCAACTGGGCTACCACCGATCCGCCCTTGTACAGCTGCAGGCGGACCTGGAGAAAAAAAGACGTTTAGTTTGTCTTAGTAGGCAGCCTTGGCCGTGCTCCCTGAATGCGACGGCCGGCTCAGCCTGCACACCGGGGAAAAAAGGGGATGCTTCCCCACCTGTGTCTGTCTGTCTGTCTGTCTATCTATCAGCAAGATGATTCCAGAACAGCCGGGCAGATCTACAGCCCGTGTCACAGTTTACGGAAGTCATTTTCTACACGCGATTTGATTTTGAGATCACTATCCACACGTGACTTTATCATTTGGAGGTCACTTTCTATACGTGGCTTCATTTGGTGGTCATTGTCCACACGTGACTTCATTTGGAGGTAATTGTCCACACGTGACTTTATTTGGAGGTAATTGTTCACGCGTGACTTTATTTGGAGGTCATGACAACAGGTGATTTGATTTGAGGTCATTGTCTACTCATGACTTCATTTAAAAGTCACCGACAACGGGTTAATATATTTGGAGGGTCACTGTCTAGCCATAACTTCATTTGAAGATCACTGACAACGGGTGATTATAATTGGAGGTCATTGTCTACTCATGACTTCAATTGAAGGTCACTGCCAACGGGTGATTATATTTGGAGATCATTGTCTGCTCATGACTTCATTTGAAGGTCACTGACAACGGGTGATTATATTTAGAGGACACTGTCTACTCATGACTTCATTTGAAGGTCACTAACAACGGGTGATTACGATTTGAAGTCATTGTCTGCTCATGACTTCATTTGAAGGTCACTGACGACGGGTGATTATGTTTAGATATTCAGAGGTCATTGTCTGCTCATGACTTCATTTGAAGGTCACTGACGACGGGTGATTATGTTTAGATATTCAGAGGTCATTGTCTGCTCATGACTTCATTTGAAGGTCACTGACGACGGGTGATTATGTTTAGAGGTCATTGTCTACTCATGACTTCAGTTGAAGTCACTGCCAACGGGTGATTATATTTGGAGATCATTGTCTACTCATGACTTCAGTTGAAGGTCACTGCCAACGGGGTGATTATATTGTCTACACACGACTTCATTTGAAGGTCACTAAACAATTGATTATATTTAGAGGTCATGTCTACTCATAACTTCATTTGAAGGTCACTGACAACGGGTGATTATATTTAGAGGTCATCGACCGCACATTACCTTATTTGGGGGTAATTATCTATACATGATATCATTTGGAGGTAATCATCTACACGTGACTTTATTCGGAGGTCACTGACTACATGTGTCTTCATTTGGAGATTAGTGACTACATTTGACTTCATTTGGAGGTCATTGTTCACAAGAGACTGTATTTGGGTGTCCTTGTGACTTTGTTTGCATGTCATTGTATTCACAGGACTTCAATTGTAGGTCACTATCTACATGTGCTTTCATGTGGAGGTCATTGTCTACACGTGACTTCATTTGGAGGTAACTGACTACACGTGACTTCATTTGGAGGTAACTGACTACACGTGACTTCATTTGGAGGTAACTGACTACACGTGACTTCATTTGGAGGTAACTGACTACGCGTGACTTCAGTCGGAGATCACCGTCTCCACTTGACTTTGTTTGAAGGTCACTGTCCACATGTGACTTCCTTTTAGGTCAGTATTCACACGGTATTATTTGGACATCGCTGACTATTTGTGATTTTACTTGGAGGTCTTTGTCTGCACACGACTTCCTATGGAGGGCCTGTGAGTCAAAAGTGGTGAAATCCCCTTGGCTGAACACAACCACAAACAAGGTGGGAGAATGAAAAAAAAAAAAAAAAAAAAAAAAAACCGGCGTCCCGTGCGACGCGGCTTAAAAAAAAACAAAAAACAAAAACAAAAACAAACAAACAGCGCCCCGTGCGACGCGGCTTCGGTTTGTTAGGGGAGTGTTACTTAGCGCACAGGGGTCGCGTCGTCTCTTCACACACACACACACACACATACACGCACTCACGCACGCACGCACGCGCACACACACACACTCACACACACATATCTCGTCTTTCCCCACCTTACCCCCCTCCTTCTTTCACATCTCCCCACTGTACCTCGCCTGTCTTGTCCGAAGTTAACGAATTTACGAGAGAGAGAGAGAGAGAGAGAGAGAGAGAGAGAGAGAGAGAGAGAGAGAGAGAGAGAGAGAGAGAGAGAGAGCGTGTGTTCAATTAAATATTCACTTCAATAACACTTTTTTAATCCTCATTTGTGCATTCACAGGCTTATCATAAACACTTTTCAGACACAACACAAATGTGAAATTCGTCGGAAACACACACTACGTCGTGTACGGACCAATACCACAAATATTAATGAGAACACACACACACACACACACACACACACACACACACACACACACACGCACGCACACACACGCGCCCCCCCCCCCCCCCCCCCCCAATGAAAAACACACAAGCTTAGAAGTTACTAATTGTTATACTTCGGTATACATAACCGCCTAAAGAATACTTCCATGCATTGCACTTATCATGAATTACTCTTGTTGTGAAGATATATAATCAAACAACTAATTCTTAAATCACAGAATTGACGTCAAGCAAGAGAAACAACATAAACAAAATCTTCAAAGTTTTTTCTGCCCCGACCGGCTCCTCCTACCCAGAGTTGAGTTTGCTGCGGACTCAGTTGGGAAGACTGGGACAACACAGTCGAGTTTCATCCACTTCATGGATGCGTTTCTGAGAGTGTTGCTCAAATTTTCTGACCAACACTGCAGGTGCCTATACCTCTCGGGCCTGGTTGACGCCGGGATATATTATGAAAGGAAGCGTACAGTACAGCCCTGTCATGTAGTCTCAGGCCGGCATGGAAATCCGTAGCATCATCTTAATCATCCTCATTCTCATTGATCAGCATTAAAAAAACAAAAAGTCTCAAATTCTGTGGCCGTTCATGCCCTGCTCTCATGGTGCTCTCGATGTCCTCTCCACGTCTGTGGCCTTGGTTTGGTTCCGTCGGGGTCACCGGTATCGGCGAGTCCATGGGAGCTGTCGTTGGACGGACGTGGTGGCGCCCTCCGGAGGGAGAGCTCACTCACTCACGCCGGCTCCGCGACTAAGCAATTATTGTCGTCAGTAGGGGGCTTAGTAGGTGGTGTCCTGCGTATGTTAGATCAGAACAGGCGCCACTGAACACCACCGAAGTGACTCGACAGCAGTGCAGTGTCTCCTCCGGTGGGTTGCCTCTTGACGACTTGACATTAACTGCTCCCTGTGGATTGCTGGTGCCGGGCTGCGGAGGGGCCGACCGGGCTGTGGCTGTGGACGGGTGTGTCGGAATGAGCGGCGTGGAGTGCACTGCCTCTGAGGTGGCACAGAGGTTGGGACAGAAAAAAAACAAACAAACAAACAAAAAAAACAACAACCAAAGTAGCATATCCACACGCACCCACACGCACACAAACATCTACATGCACTCGTGTGTAGAATGTCACTGTTCTATAGGTTAAAGCATTGTCGTCATAGTTGCATACACGGATGGCTGTGGGAATGAATGATTCATGCAGCGTGCGCGTGGAGCTTCGAACCTGGCACTTCTGTCCACCGCTGATAACGTGCTGTGAGTGTGTCGTCTGTCAAAATGGTCATGAGTCTGTCTGTGGCCTGTCACACACAGCACTAGCTGTCATGTCTCGTCTTTCACCTGCCAGCTTTCGTGATGACTTTTTCCGACTTGTTTGGTCAAGTTTCACCCCAGCACATGACTTTCAAATTTTAAGGCACTGCAGAAAACAGGCGCGTGAAACAGAAAATTGAGCATCTGCTCGCACAGATGAATCTGCCTCGTTTTTCTACGTATACTCGATTGATAATCTTTATGGAAAGCGCACTGAAATTTTTATTCTTGCTGAAAAATGTACATGGGCTGGCGCTTTCCTGTTTAATGAATATCTGATCATTTTTTGTTTGAAAATGAAAACAAACAAAACAAAACAAAACAAAACAAAACCAAACCAATCGACCAGAAACACAAATAACGACCAACTAAAAAACAAACAAACAAAACCCAAACCTAAAAAAGAAGAAAAATAGAACAACTCAATTCATTAAGTTCGAAGTTTTGTCAGCTAAACTGTCCACTTAAAACAGTGAAGAAAGCTGCCCTCATCTAGCGTGTTAACCTTTATCTTATTCAAACCGAGATATGCGATCGAGAAGTACACACAGACACAATGCCAATGAAACATGACAAAATATTTCAGTCCTGGAATGCCTGTCTCTCACTTCTTATACAGATGTTTACAAATCTCTTGTAATTTTGTAAATGTACTTTTTTTTTTTATTTATCTTATTTATTAATAAATAATATCGTATCTTATTTGAATGATTGTAAGGTTTACGATCCACAGGGCTGACAATGTGTAAAGAAGAAACAGTTCACACATGTTCCTGGCAACTAACATACAAAAATGACACAATCTTACACTACTTATCACTCATCAACACACCGCCAATAGAAACACACACACACACACACACACACACACACACACACACACACACACACACAGAGAGAGAGAGAGAGAGAGAGAGAGAGAGAGAGAGAGAGAGAGAGGGGGGGGAAGGATAACAAATAACAAATAAGAAATGGCATAGGTACTACATAAGTTTTCATAATTTATCTGGGGACGCATTTCGTACGTTCGTGTGGTGAAACAGCATGAATTGTTATGGTCACGTAAATATATAGACTTAAATGAAGTAGCGTGTAATACTGTTCCTTTCCCATAACCTGTAATAACAAAAGATGTGTGCGGCTTCAATACTTCCTCAAAGCGTGTCGGGCACTTATTTACATTTGTAATGTCTTAATCAGTTTTATAGTTCGTCAACAGTCGTTTCCTGAACACATTGCACGATGAAACACTTACTTTGCTTGCATTGTAAAATAACCCATTTGGTTAAAAGAACTGTTTTTTTTTTAATACATCATCATAATCTAACTGTGTACCTTAAACTACAAAGTTCTGTGTCGAATTCCATTTTCACTGAGCATTTTTCATTAAGTTCTACGATGAATTTAAACAAGAATAGTTTTATAAATATCATGTTCCCAAAGCATTTTATAGATTCGTTTTATGTGTGGCAGAAAGTCCACCACATTCTTTTCTGTAGCATTTGTACGCAAAGTAGACTTTCAATCCTCGCTTGAAACCACTTTAATCTTACTTCAGAAATTCTTTCAGGCTATGTCACCCTTCACTTTATCACTCCATTTCTCACAACAGTCAGGTATTTATTTGAGGTACGATAACAAAGGCTCGTGCCTTTCTGGTAGATGAAATGATCTTTTAGCACATCAAATGTGCTATTATTTGAAAGTTTTGTTCGGTCATGTTCACGCATAATAAACAATATCACATGTGAAGAAATTAATGCTGATTTGGAAAGGATTATCAAATTCTGCTTGGGACAAAGATATGCCATGTAGACATTGAAAGTTTGCTGTGTAATGAATGCCAATGTCTATCCAATTTGCTGATTCGTTTCTAAGTTTAAAGTGTTCATTATTTAGAAAAGGTCCAACTAGCAGACATTTACTTATTTAGGATGCACTCTTTTTTCCCTAAAATAGGTGATACGCATTGAAACAAGAACCAAAACAAGTTATTTGTCCTTGACTGAGTAATATATGTAACCCGTACATGTTCACTTTATACAAAAAAAACTTGGTACAAATGCTTTTCCATTTATGCTGAAAAGAATCGAGTTTGCTTATGCATGTACGTTTAGCAAACATTAAACATGTTTTAACTTCGATGACATTAAAACGACTTCTTCTTTTTTTTTTTTTTTTTTTAACACTTTCATGTATTGTCTTCCAACTAATCTCGTCTTTGTTTCCCGTGCAACACTGAGTAAAATCCCACTTTTGAAGACCTGCTATAAAATCATGAAAGGGATAAGGTAACAAAATAAACAGGTGATCAGCTTTGAAAAAATAAAAAATCAAAGACTTCAGAACAGCAACTCTCACCAGCGAGTTAACATATCTCTTGAACCAAATTTTTAAAACAAGGCCACTATCTTTTCAAACTTGTCGTTGGAATTCATCGCTTGGAAATGTTTTAGGCCCGTTGTTAGCCAGGTGCCTTATATCTTAACTTCATCAGAGTTCCAGTTTATTTTCAAGCATCGTAAGAAACGTTCGGTGGAGTTTTTCATAGAGCCTGGCCAAACTCCTTTTATTTCTTCGTTTAACGTGGGAACGAAAACTGTCCAAACATTGCTAACGAGAGCATACTCTGCACGATGTTTTTTTTTTTTTTTTCCTCCAGTATTCGTTAAGTAAGTGTCGTTAGCGAACAGGAAATTCTGTCGTATGCAACGTTAAATAGAAAGAAATACCTTCATATGGTGGTTCCCACGAATCGTTATTGTCCACAACCTCAGATCACAAATAACGTAAATAATGGAAGATACGGCCCCCTTTATCTACACGCATGTTCCAAAGACAACCGTTCTGTTACCTGTCCATTAACTGGAACTGTTAACTGTATGTTGTGGTAAAGAGACAGAATCCTCCTTTATATATGTTTTCTCGAAATCCAGCGATAAACATCACCACTGGGGATGGCGCTGGAGCTGGGTGGCAGGCAGTGTGGGAGTGTGGGTGTGGGTTGGGCACAGAAGATGAGGCAGGAAAAAGGTAAACAATTAAATCAACAGTAATGATGATAATTCGGGGGGTGTGGGTTGGGCACAGAAGATGAGGCAGGAAAAGGCAAACAATCAAATCAACAGTAATATGATAATTCGGGGGAAGACTTACGTGATTGATGTTGGTCCAATGATCTAGGATGTAGCTTCGGAAATGACTGTGGCAGGGGAGGGTACTGGTGGCCTTTACACAGCCCCCGCATTTCGAAGGCGTCGTCATGACGACCATCGTCTTGGAAGGTGTTCCAGACGTTCTGGCCGACTCCGGGGGTCACACGGAAAGCCAGAGCCCAGGAAGAGTCTGCGTACACAGGGTCTGTGGAAACAGACATCACCTTCAGTCAACAACCATTGCTTTGAAAAACATATGTGGTTTGTACAGAAATATGAAGCGTTCCCACCTCGTTTTCATTTCAGCTGACTTGCCACAGAGCGCCAGTCACTGCTAACAAAACACAATAGAAGCACACACACACACACACACACACACACACACACACACACACACACACACACACACACACACACACACGTGCGCCCATACCTTTCTGAATTCGACAGGACATCGGATGTCTTGTCTTCCTTTGTCTCTCAGCTCCATGCCTTCCGAGTGGCGCCGCCCCTACGCCGCTCAGGGAGGCAACCCCACACATAGCCACATACGAGAACGCCCTGTTGCAGCCCCCAGCATCGGCAGTCCACAGTGAGCTATCAAGATCAGGTCGTCATGACTGCGTGTCTTTTATTTTCATTCCCTCGACACACCCTGCCTATCTTTTTCTGATCTGCTTGGAGTAGATACCCTTCTGTAGACCATGTTCAGCAATGGCAGTATTCTCGAGTTCAGCGTTCAAGAGCAGAAGTTGAAGTCACCGTTCTTTAGCAGAAGAAGCTCCCTCAGTCTGGAAGAGTTCGCTCGCCAACAGTAGCCACTTCCCACCTTAATCCATTCTTATACTGTCTTGGAAATATACAGTTGCACAGGTTACACGTTTTATGATAATCCTGCCTGACTGCCTGAATGAAAACCACTGTGAAAAGTTTGTTTAAAAAAAAACAAACTCAAAAGTGACCCATTTTCGTCGAGTGGATTTTCGCCGTGTGGACGTACGTCTACCAAGTAAACACAGTACTTTCGCCATGGATTATGTCTATACCGGGGATAAATGCAGAACGGGGGCTTTTTGTCCAATCTAACCGATGAAGATAATCGCTAACTTCAGAGAGTATTTCACAATCATGAGACATATCATTATGTATTCGGTAGGGTTGATCATTCCCGTTCTGACGTACACCTTAGCCGTGATGATGATGAACAATGAAAATGTTTTTGTCTCCACCAGAAGGTGTGAAAGAATTTCACTTTGAAATGATATTTCATAATCTAATGATACAACATTGCAGTGTGTGTGTGTGTGTGTGTGTGTGTGTGTGTGTGTGTGTGTGTGTGTGTGTGTGTATGTGTGTGCGTGCGCGCGCGCGCGCGTGTGTGTATGTTTATGAGAGAGAGAGAGAGAGAGAGAGAGAGAGAGAGAGGGAGGGAGGGAGGGGGAGGGAGGGAGAGCGAGTGAGAGCTACCTTGGTGATATCCGAAATTTCCCTTCATGTTAAAAACCCCCCCCTTCGGCGACAGTCCGCTCAGCAAAAGTCCATTTGGCGACAGTCCATGTCTCTCTCTCTCTCTCTCTGTCTCTGTCTCTAGTCTCTCTCGCTTCCCCCTCGCTCTCCCTTTTCCTATCCCTTTTCTCCCCTACTCAATATAACGCCGTAAGGTCGGCGGCTGAAATCGCATGGCTCCAAGTTTCATTGTTTTGGGGGAGTTGTTGAGTGTGCGTAGTAAGCCTCCACACTCCTCGCTCTTTTTTTTTTTTTGTGGAATCGAAGAGGTGTAGGGGAGAGGGTGAGAAAGAAAATTTGCCTTTTCTTTTTTAGCCCTTCACCATCAATGGACTAATCTGTCCTTGAATACTAAGACAATCTGGGTTTTTTTTTCTGCCAGGGTGCGCATATTTGCTAGGACAGGCCTAAAACATACCACATGCTGCACACGTCATGTTTTGGATTGCTGTTCGCCAACTTCTTTTTGCTGTCATCCTGCTGTGACTGTATCAGTTTACCATCTACGCCATCCAGCCTCAATGCTAATGAAAACCTTCAAAGCGCTTAAATGTGGTAGATTTGAGCTACAATGCATTTTTTGCAGTATCATTATCTTTACTTATACTACTACTGTTACTACTACTGCTATCATTATTATTACTATTATTATCATTATTGTTAATATTATTATTATCTTCATTATCAAACTAATCACTATTACTACTACTACTACTACTACTATTTTTTATCAGCATCAGCATTATCATCATTGCTATTATTATTACTATCATTATATCATCACTATCATCATTTACATGATTATTTACATCGTTACTTTGATTATCATGATTATCATCTTCGAGAAGCACAAAAAAAAAAAAAAAAAAAATCGTGAGCTCGTGATCTTTTGCATGTAAACTGCGCGTCATGATTGCAAGCGGAATGGGCATATCTACTGCAAAGGGGGAAAAGTGGAGAAAGAAAGAAACATTGAAAGAAAGGAAGGAATGAAGAAAAAAAAGAAAAGAAAACAAAGGACATCGATCAGGCAAACAATAACACCAAAGAAGCGTCGACCCTAACAGTACTGGCTGCTGTTCTAAGCTCACCGAAAGCGAAAGATAGTGGTAAATAGGAATGTGTCCTTGAATAAACGGGGGCACACCTCTCCGACGGTTGATTGGCTCGACACGGAATTACCATCAGTCGCGGCTTCGACCGTGTAACCTGATCAATTTCTCCATTTTGTTTCACCACCGATGCTCATGTTTATACCGCCTTTTGACGCATGAGTGAGGGACGCAGAGATGGCCACTCTGGCGTGGAAATTATTCATTGGTTGTTTTGCTTTAATTTTCTACGTACAGCTTATAAGTTCCCTGTCGCCCCCCCCCCCCCCCCCTGTCCAGGCGACTCAGTTCTAGTTCTGATCTTCTGTTTTCATGAGTACTTAGTGACCTCACTACTGCTGAAGAAGGAAATTTCCTTGTCTCATGAAAGTACAGTAACAGCAAGATCACCCACGAAGTGAAATTCTCGTCTCGTAAGTGTACAGTAACATGACAATAATTTAAGATGCAAGTTTCTTGTATCTCTCCATCATTTGAGAGGTGAATTTCTTTTATCATTAGTCTGCGGTGATATCACTGTTATTAAAGACAGAAGTTTCTTGTTCTGTGAGTTTACAGTAACTCTACTACAATTACAGAAGTTAATCTCCATTATCACAGGGGCATAGTGAACCAGTCTTACTAAATGAGTAAATCAGTACCATAATTCATGTTTGACGACATACTTCTATGTAAGAAAGAACATGTAGTGTCATGACTAACAGTAACATAGCTTCCACTAAATAAATATATCGCAGTGCCGTAGGTGGACAGGAACTGCCATTATATAGACTACCGAGAGATTGCACCACGAAGCCAAATTTGAGACACGTATGTATTGGCAAGGAACAGAACGGCTTTGTGTACCATCGTGGAAGGCTCATTCGTGAGTTCGATAATGATTGTTTGTTTCTTTGCTTTCCCATTCGTCTTCTACATCTTCCCCCTACTGTATTCTCCCCTCCCACTCCTCAGCACCCCCCCCCCTACATATTTTGAAAGTAAATAGTAACCTTCGTGCAGGTGTGCTACAGTACAGCACCCCCATTCTCACTCCATCTTCCACCCTGACTCCATCCCCACACACTCCCGTCCTTGCCTTGACTTTCTGCCCCCCCCCCCCCCCCCCCCCCCCCACACACACACACACACACACTTTTTCAGTTTCCAACCATTCTCTCCTTCTCTGTCCTGTCCCAGAGGTAAACGGCGCCACAGGCATTGACCAATGGGCAAACGCTTTACAGGATTCTGAAGATCACATAGCCCAATACGTGCGATATTATATTTCAACAAAACTCAGAGAGAGAGAGAGAGAGAGAGAGAGAGAGAGAGAGAGAGAGAGAGTGTTTTAAGAATACATATCTGATTCCGATTCTTTTCGTTCACGATAAATACATTTATTAATATAGGCCGGAATTGCGCAATTAGTACGGATAGCCCGTGGCGTAAACGAGAGCATGGACTGGAAAGTGATCAGAATTTGGTCTCTCTAATCGAGGATAGACCCATATAAGTTCTATTTATCATTAATGTAAAGTGGAAAAGAATTTGTCTTTAAGGGGTAGAGACCAAAAACAAAAAATAAAAAAGGAAAAAAAAAAAAAAAAAGAAAAAGGGGTGAGGGGCAAGGGTGGGAAGAAATTATTGAATTTTTTTTTTTTTTTAAAAAAAGAACATCATAAATAAAAACGTCCTCTGATTAATCAATACCTTCTATGAAATTTCCACACTTTCTCCTTCCTCTCTGTCAGTTACAGTGTGCTTGTTGGTGGTGCACATGCAGTCAGCAGCATCCTGCAGGAAAAACTAATGTTTTCTGTAGCAACAACAGTACAGACGATCTCACAGTAAATGTAACCGATCTAACAAAAAAATGAAGTCAAAAAGACAATTTTTTTTTTACGAAAAAGATCAAA
>JADBJO010016491.1:0-5000 GCA_016801955.1 Conus betulinus | reverse complement strand
TGGGTCACCAGACTTAAGAACAGGCAAAACTTTAGCATCTTTGAAGGCTTGTGGATAGTAACATTTATCAATACATAAGTTATAAATATATGTAACACATTCAGAGATAATAGGCGCTGATATCTTCAAAATTTTACTGTCTAGCCCATCCAAGCCACGGGAACTCGATGGTTTTAATATACTTAACTCCTGGTGCACTTCATGGACGCCTATGTATGGAAAATGGAGTTTGTCAAGGATATTTTTTGACTCACAAAAACATTTCAGTGGATTTAAATTATTAGCCTGTGTGTTGTTTATCTTAATTGTTCTCTCTGCCACGGTAGTAAAATGTCTATTCAGATATTCAACAGATAAATTGGACATATAAGAAGCAGATGGCGGTGCTGTTTTCCCGAACAACTGATTTATAGCTTTCCAAATAGATTTTGAATCTTTTTTGGATGAAATTAAATCACTAAAATACCTCTTCCGTGCGGCTCTTTTCATCTCATGACTTTGTTTCGTTGTTGCCTAAATTTCTTGTCTTTCCCTGTTGTTTGTAATAAATTGTCACGAATTCTAATTTCAGCATCTATTTCTTTTGTTAACCACGGTGGTTTTTTTCAGTTAATTTAACACGTTTAGTCCGAAGCAAAACATGCTTATTGAAAATAGGAACAAAAATCTTGTACCAAGCAGCAAGTGCATCATCAGGATGATTGTACTGAAAAACACAAAAAATCAGCCATACATAAATCAGCCAGAAATTCTTCAGTGTGGAAAGTTTTTTATAGCTGCGAAACGATATACACTTATGAGTGCATCTAGGTATTTTAACTCCTTTCTTTGACCATGTTAAACACACTGGAAAATGATCACTAAGACCATAGACAGGTACAGCAGTTTCTACTACGTTGTTAGAGTTAGTAACATAAATGTGGTCAATTAACGTTTTTGTCTGTAATGTTATCCGTGTAGGTGAATTTATTAATTGAGTTAAATTGCACATTTCATAAGTTTGTTTCCATTTTATTATATGTGATTTGAATAAATCGATGTTAAAATCTCCAAGCAAGATTGTTTCCGTAGAATGACTCAATACATCTTCGAGCATTAATGCAAAACGATCGAACCACTCGACTCTTTCTTCTGGGTTTTTGTATAAGAAACCTACCAGGATTGACTTTGTACCTTTCAAGTGAATCTCTAGCCATAAGCATTCAATTTTGTATTTATCAAATAAGTTTAGCCGTCTATAATTGACAGATTGGTGAATATAAGCCACCATACCCGTTTCTAGTTTTCCTGTGGCATCTCGTCTAAGAAGGCTGTATCCTGGGATCGATAATATATTGTCAGAAATCGTACTAGATAATCGTGATTCAGAAAAACCAAAGACATGAAAACAGTCATTTGAATTCGATAGAATGGAAGGCACATCTGATAATTTGTTCATTAAGTGACATACATTGAGATAACCTATTTTGAACCCAGCGTTACGGAGCCACTTTGATGTGCTACCGTTATTGTCCATGACAAAAACATACAATTACAGATGATAATTAAGAGGAAATTAACACATACAAAGAAATGTGACACTCAATACAAATGATATGCAAGATGAAAGCGGAAAACAACCGGAAACAAAGTGAGAAATACCAATTCTATCCAGCTGAGTTGAACACAAGACTGAGAGAGAGAGAGAGAGAGAGAGAGAGAGAGAGAGAGAGAGAGAGGAGAGAGAGAGAGAGAGAGAGAGAGGTGGGGGGGGGGGGTGGGGGGAAGGCCGGAGGGCTGGGGTGGAATAAATGGGCGGTTCAGTTAAATTCATGCTGCCTATAGCCAACCGACAGCAAGGGGCAATATCAGGGCTGTCAACTCCTCAAATCAATTTCGTACACAGATATGAAAAGATCATATCATTAATATTTTTTCTTTTTACACCGCTCAAAGATTGTTTCAAAATCTGTCTTTGTAAAAGTGCTAGATCAGATGCAGAACGTGTATCTCTTTCTTGGGCTCAAAAATTACCTTGGTTGAAATGTTCTATGGAGAACCAATCTGCACGGCCATGCAAAGAAGGACTCCGAATCTGTCACCTTAATATCCAACATGCAGTTAACAAGACAGATATATCAACACTGATTTGGAGTCATGGTAAACCTTTTCATATCTTAGGAGTCTCTGAATCCAGATTAGCTGCACACATTAGCGACAATGATGTAACTATTCCAGGATACAACAAAATCCAGAAAGATCCTTCACTTGCGAAAGAGACGGGTCTTCTTATCTACATCAGCGAAACCCTTAGTTTCAAACGACTTCTACACCTAGAAAGTAACGGTGTAGAATGTGTTTGGATAGAAGTTAAGCTGAAAAGAAACCCTTCCATTCTGGTTGGATTCTGTTACAGGAACCCATCTGAAAGAGTAAACTGGATCGACAAATTTATTACGATGATGGATGCAGTCTCGCTAGAATCCAAGGAAATCATTTTACTTGAGACTTTAACATAGACCTTCTGAAAGTACAAAACCAATGGACGTAAACATTCAGTCTATTCAATCTGCATCAGCTCATTGAATCTCCACCAAACTCCAAGACACTTATCGACCATATTTATGTTTCAGATCAAAGTAGCATAACAGAAGTCTGCGTCCCTGTTCTAAACTGTAGTGATCATTATCCAGTTTGTGTCACATGGTCCAAAAAAAAAGGAGTAAAAATTCCCAAGACGGGACACAAGACAATGACCTACCGTTGCTTTACAAGCTTTAACAACCAAGACTTTCTGCATGACTTGCTTAACTCAAATCTCTCTTCAGTTTTCAACATAATTAATCCAAATCTTGCAGTAGTAAAATTTGGATCAAAACATTTACTGAAGTTTCTAATAAACACGCCTCTCTAAAAACGATTAGAGTACAACATGATCCTAAACCAGCATGGTACACTAAAGTGTTACAGGAGGTAGGTTACCTTAGAGATATGTTTAAACAACATGGCTATGAAGATGAATCTAGAAAACTGAGAAATGCAATAAATTCATAGAAGCGCAGAGAAAAAACGAAATATTATCGAGAACTAATATCGTCAAACCAGAACCCAAAGTTACTATGGAGAGCTATTAACGAGCTTACAAACAATCAATCTTCTTCAAAATCAACTGTCATTAAAGACATCTCTGTCGACTGAACACCCACTTTTGCACTATTGCCAATACAATTGTCACGACAGATTCATCCAGATCAAACGGCCTTCAAAAACTGAATCAATACTGCCAAGATAAGAACATCAAGTCTGAACTTTATATTCCACCAGTAACAGTTTTTAAAGTTTATCACTACCTAATGCACCTAAAACAGTCAGGTACCTGCGGGGTGGGTGGCCTAGACGGCAAATCCTCAAATTATCAGCTCCAGCAATTACAGATACGTTAACATACATCTTCAATTTATGCATCGACAAAAATATTTTCCTGATAGTTTCAAAAAAGCGAAAGTCATACCTATCTACAAAGCAGGTGACAGCTCAGACCCTGCAAACTATAGACCAATCTCAATCATTTCCACTGTTTCCAAACCTTTGGAAAAACACACACACAGACACACATTACACCACCTTAATACATACCACTTGCTTCATCCAAGACAGTCCGGGTTTCGACACAACCATTCATGCCACTCAGCCCTAATCAACCTGGTTGATGACTGGCTAAATAGCATTAACACAACAGACAGATATTGTGGTGCCCTGTTTATTGATTTAAAAAAGCATTTGATGTGATAGACCATTACCTTCTTCTTAGAAAATTAAAATTGTATGGCTTATCCACAAAAACTCTTACGCTTTTTCACTCATATCTCACAAATAGGCAACAATGTGTAAAAATTAATACAACTTTCTCTTCATTTCAAACACTTTCCTATGGCGTCCCACAAAGCTCTATCCTGGGTCCCTAACTGTTCACAATTTATATCAATGATTTACCTTTCCATATCACATCCACCTGTGAACTCTTTGCTGATGATAAAACAATATAAACAAATCATTCTGATGTTACTGTTCTTGCACACACTTTACAAGAAAGTGCGAATGACCTCGTTAAATGGACTGAACTAAATCACATGTCGCTTCACCCTCAAAAAACTAAATCCATGCTTATCACAACCAGGCAAAAAAGATAGAATCTCACTATTAAGTTTCCTCTTGTACATCCCGTTGAACAGGTTACATACCTCAAAGTGCTAGGAATAACAATTGATAACAATATGAGTTGGCAAGCTCACATAACCTCACTATGCAAAAAAGTTTCACAGTTTATCAACTCTCCAAAATCAAACGCTTCCTCGACCTGTATTCACGCAAGCTCTTTTTCCGATCTCATATTCAATCATTCATAGACTATGGAATCTACTCTATGGGACTGTGCTAGCGCTAACACCCTCACCATTGTTAAGCCTACACAAGCGAGCACTCAAATTAGTCCTCCTAAAAAGCAGTAGTCTTCTGGACTCGGACTATAAAAAGATTGAAGTTCTCCCATTAAGTCTGAGATTAGAATACAACAAAGGGATCATAATGCACAAGATTGTGTCTAAGAAGGCACCCTCAACATTAGTTCACAGATTCTCAATTAATTCCTGAAGGACTCTACCAAACTTCATGTCCTGTTCCTAGAATTGACTTATTCAAATCCAGTTTAACATATTCAGGTTCCTGTCAATGGAACTCGCTCCCTGAATCAACCAAACAACACCAATGCATATCAACCTTCAAACACCATTACTTCAACCATCTTATGTGCCAGTACTTGCATACTCCGCCATAAATCCACCACCAACCACCACCATCCCTCTTTGCCTTATGTATGTACCTGACTATTTAGAAAGTGTCTTTCTACTTGAAATGCACATGTATGTTATTTTGTTTAGTTAAGTATGTCTTATGTTAGTACGCGCGCGCGCGTGTGTGTGTGTGTGTGTGTTTCCTACCTACTACCTCCTGCCCTCTTGTCA
>JADBJO010016490.1:7500-40400 GCA_016801955.1 Conus betulinus | reverse complement strand
ACGCTGCTAACATACAAAAAAGTGAAGAGCTACAGAAACTGTGATAGGATAAACCAGTGCCACTTTGCCCATCCCCTCCGACCCGTACCCTCACAATAATGCCACACGACCATTCTAGAATTAGACTTGACCGGCTGAAAGGTCACTGAGGGAAAGAAAAATTAGCACTGGAGAGAGAGAGAGAGAGAGAGAGAGAGAGAGAGAGAGAGAGAGAGAGAGAGAGAGAGAGGATGCATCAAAACGCTGCTTTTCATTGATAATGTTATCTACATTCAGCCTGTACAGGTTTCCCATTTTCTGTGTGTGTGTGTGTGTGTGTGTGTGTGTGTGTGTGTGTGTGTGTGTGTGTGTGTGTGTGCGTGCGTGCGTGCGTGCGCGCTTTGTGTGTGTGTGTGTTGTGTGTGTGTGTGGTGTGTGTGTGTGTGTGTGTGTGTGTGTGTGTGTGTGTGTTTAACTCGTTTTTTTTTTTTTTTTTGTTTGTCAGACCACCATGACAAACCTAATGTAAGACCGCCTTGTAAGGGTCAGAAGTGACCAAAAAAAAACGCGAATAATCTGGCACCACAGAGGGACGGGTAGAGGGAGAAGGATGAGGTAGAGGTGGCAGCGATGGCAGAGAGAGAGAGAGAGAGAGGCGAGAGAGAGAGAGAGAGGAGAGAGAGAGGAGAGAGAGATGTATCGGACGCCCCTTTTTCAATCGGAATGAGGATTGTAACATTCTTTGTTGTGTTAGTCTTTCACAGCCAAATGTTAGGGCCAACGGAAAGCAAATAATAAAGTAAATGTGAATGTCGGGGGAGAGAGACAGAGACAGACAGACATTGACAGACAGACACACAGACAGAAGACAGGCAGGCAGACAGAGACAGAGACAGGCAGAGGCAGAGCCAGAGACAGACAGACAGAGACAGACAGAGACACAGCACACACACACACAACACACACACACACACAACACCACACACACACAACCCACACACACACACACACAAACACCACACACACACACACACACACACCACACATACACGCACAGAGAGAGAGAGAGAGAGAGAGAGAGAGAGAGAGAGAGAGAGAGAGAGAGAGTTTGACTGTCATAAAAACGGAAGGAAAAGTGTGAGAAGAGTACAGAAAAGAAAGAGAAAAAAAAGAATAGTGATCAGCGGGGAAAGAGAGGGGGAGAGACAAACATTACACACAGACAGACAGACAGACAGAGACAAGACAGCAAAAGGGGATAAGAGGTGAGATTCATCTACCCATGAGATTACATCGACCCACACATTTGCCTCATGTTCGTGCTCGTTTTGTTGCTTCCATCGGAGTGATTATGTTTTTTGTTGGTTGGTTATCGTTCTGGTTAAAGTGGCGGAGGTGGTTTCATTTTTTGGTTCCTCAGTCAGCAAGACCATGCATAACAAGAAACGAAAAACAACAACAACAGAACAACAACAACAACAACAACAACAACAGGAACAACACAACAACAGGCGCAGCTGATTACAACAGGTCTTGACGAGAAAGTGAAACGCTGCCCATAAACGATTTTTTTTTTTCAAATTTGGTACCGATCGTGGCCTGTGATTGGATGAATGTGTCGTCTCTAGAATCGGTCAGCAACACACCCCTCTTCCGACGTGCCTATCTCCCCACCTTCAAAAAGACTTGTTTGTGTATGCATCATCTCTACAAAAATCATCGTCGACGTCTATCCCTGTTCGCAAATTCTGAAATCAATTTCAGCTTTTTTTTTTTCCCACTACGGAATATCTTAATCACCCTCAGCTTCTTTCTTCGCGCAGTTTGTCTGCTATCAACTTCAATTTGTTCCTTTGTACACTTTCTCTGCCGTCATTTGGAAACGATTTCTCTGTGCGTTATATCTGCAGTTACTTTCAACTTCTTTCTGAGTCTACATTGCCTGTCATAATTTTTATTTGTTTCTCCCGAGCACAATCTCTGCAAATCATTTTCACCTTCTATCTGTTGTACCTTTCTTTGTGCACGCTAACTTTACAATCGCCTTCAATTTCTGTCTTTGTGCACCATCTCTGCAATCATCTTCAATTTCTGTCTTTGTGCACCATCTCTGCAATCATCTTCAATTCTTATCTTTGTACACCATCTCTGCAATCATCTTCAATTCTTTGTCTTTGTACACCATCTCTGCAATCATCTTCATTTTTATCTTTGTACACCATCTCTGCAATCATCTTCGAATATTTTCATTGTGCACCATCTCTGCAATCATCATCAATTTCTTTCTTTGTCTCTGCAATCATCATCAATTTCTTTCTTTGTCTCTGCAATCATCTTCAATTTCTTTCTTTGTCTCTGCAATCATCATCAATTTCTTTCTTTGTCTCTGCAATCATCTTCAATTTCTTTCTTTGCGCACGATCTGTGGAATCATCTTCAATTTCTTTCTTTGTGTACCATATCTGCGATCATCTTCGAATTCCTTTCTTTTGCGCACCATCTCTGCAATCACCTTCATTGCTTTTTTTGTGCACCATCTCTGCAATCACCTTCAATTGCTTTCTTTGTGCACCATGTCTGCAATCGTCTTCAGCGCCTTTCTTTGTGCACCATCTCTGTATTCGTTTTAGTTTCTTTCTTTGTGCACCAGCTCTGAAATCATCTTCAGCTTTAGTTGCACTTCAAAATATCTGACCCATCTTCAACGTCTTCCTCCATACGCCATCTTTTGCCATCGTCTTCATCGTCGTCGTCTTTTCTCTTTTCTTTTTCTTTTCCTTCTTGTTTTTTTCCCAGCGGAATATCTATATCATCTTCAGCTCGCCATGCCCATTGTAATCATCCGTGGTTTGTTTCTTTGTGTACCATCTCTGCAATCTTATGCAGCATCTTTCTCTATGCAGCATAATTATGTCCAATGACTTTCAACTTCTTTGTGTGGGCACCATCTCTGCAATCTACTTCGAACCATCTGTGTGTCTTATATCCGCAATCATCTTCAATTTCATTCTTTGTGCATATCTTTGCAATCAACTTTTTCTTTGCAGCATCTCTGCAATCACATTCAACTTCTTTCCTTGTGCATCACCTTTGCAATCTTCTTGAACTTCTTTCTTTAAGCATCATCTCTGCAATCATCTCCGACTTCTTTCTTTGTGCACTATCTCTGCAATCATTTCCGACTTCTTTCTGTGTGCATCATCTCTGCAATCATCTCCGACTTCTTACTTTGTGCATCACCTCTGCAATCATCTCTGACTTCTTTCTTTGTGCATCACCTCTGCAATCATTTCCGACTTCTTTCTTTGTGCATCACCTCTGCAATCATTTCCGACTTATTTCTTTGTGCGTCATCTTTGCAATCATCTCCGACTTCTTTCTTTGTGCATCATCTCTGCAGTCATTTCCGACTTTCTTCTTGTGCATCACCTCTGCAATCATTTCCGACTTCTTTCTTTGTGCATCACCTCTGCAATCATTTCCGACTTCTTTCTTTGTGCATCACCTCTGCAATCATTTCCGACTTCTTTCTTTGTGTCATCACCTCTGCAATCATTTCCGACTTATTTCTTTGTGCGTCATCTTTGCAATCATCTCCGACTTCTTTCTTTGTGCATCATCTCTGCAATCATCTCCGACTTCTTTCTTTGGCATAATCTCTGCATCATTTCCGACTTATTTCTTTGTGCGTCTCATCTCTGCAATCATTTCCGACTTCTTTCTGTGTGCATCATCTCTACAATCAACTCCGACTTCTTTCTGGTGGTCGTAAAGAAGAAACAGTTCTGTGCCGGCTGCACACTGGCCATTCGTACTTTACCCATTCATACCTTTTAAAAGAGTGAAGAAGCTCTGTGGTGCATTCCATGTCATGTACCATTCACAATGAAACACACATTCTTTTAGAGTGTTGGGACTTGCACGATGTGAGACACAAACATTTTACAACAGATTCCATGAAAACCTTGTTCAGAGATGTTCCGCCTGACGCGATCTTTGAGTTCTTGAAAGAGATTAACATCTTTCATCGGATCTGAGATTTTACAGTGGAAAGATTTCGGATGGGTTTTTCTATGTATTTTTAAAGAACTGTGTGTATGAATGACCTGTGAGTTGATTTTCACGTGGTGACAGCCCTGATGTGGCCCTTTGCGGTCGGCTGGGCTATAAGCAACATTATCTTATTTTATTTTTTTTGCTGTGTGCACCATCTCTGCAATCATCTCCGACTTCTTTCTGTGTGCACCATCTTTGCAATCATCTCCGACTTCTTTCTTTGTGCATCATCTCTGCAATCATCTCCGATTTCTTTTCTTTGTGCATCATCTCTGCAATCCTCTCCGACGTCTTTCTGTGTGCATCATCTCTGCAATCCTCTCCGACGTCTTTCTGTGTGCACCATCTCTGCAATCCTCTCCGACGTCTTTCTTTGTGCATCATCTCTGCAATCCTCTTCGACGTCTTTCTTGTGTGCACCATCTCTGCAATCCTCTCCGACGTCTTTCTTTGTGCATCATCTCTGCAATCCTCTCCGACTTCTTTCTGTGTGCATCATCTCTGCAATCCTCTCCGACGTCTTTCTGTGTGCACCATCTCTGCATCATCCTCTCCGACGTCTTTCTGTGTGCACCATCTCTGCAATCCTCTTGACTTCTTCTTTCTTTGCGCATCATCTCTGCAATCATCTCCGACTTCTTTCTGTGTGCACCATCTCTGCAATCATCTCCGACTTCTTTCTGTGTGCACCATCTCTGCAATCCTCTCCGACGTCTTTCTGTGTGCACCATCTCTGCAATCCTCTCCGACGTCTTTCTGTTTGCACCATCTCTGCAATCCTCTTGAACTTCTTTTTCTTTGCGCATCATCTCTGCAATCATCTCCGACTTCTTTCTGTGTGCACCATCTCTGCAAATCATCTCCGACTTCTTTCTGTGTGCACCATCTCTGCAATCATATCCGACTTCTTTCTGTGTGCACCATCTCTGCAATCATCTCCGACTTCTTTCTGTATGCCTCGTCTGTGCAATCGTCTTCAAATTCTTCTTTCTGCCCCACTTCTACATTCGAGTTCATTTTTTTTTTTCTTTTCTTTTCGCATCATTTACAACAACCAATTCCTAAAATTCTTTCTAACTTCGTGTGCCAGTTTTTGCAATAACTTTCAACTCCTGACCTTGTCTGTAATCTCAGCAATCGTCTTCTACTTATTTCTTCGAGCACAATCTCAAAAGGTCTGTCCCCCTTTGTCATAACCCCATGACCCAGTCCCCTCTCCCTGTCTTTGTCTGTGTGTTCTGTCTGTCTGTCTGTCTGTCTGTCTCTATCTCTATGTCTCTCTGTATGTCTGTCCGTCTGTCTCTCTTTCTCTGTCTGCCCTCTCTCCTCTCTCTCTCTCTCTCTCTCTCTCTCTCTGCAATCTCTCTCCTCTCTCTCTCTCTCTCTCTCTCTCTCTCTCTCTCTCTCTCGATCCCTCCCCACAAAGATACTGATAAATGCGATGAAGCATGTTTTTTCTGTGGTATGTGTGTGTGTGTGTGTGTGTGTGTGTGTGTGTGTGTGTGTGTGCGTGCGTGCGTGCGTGCGTGCGTGCGTGCGTGTGTGCTTGGGGGGTGGGGGGGGGGGTGGGGGGGTGTGTGTGCATGTGTGTGCAATGTGTGTGTGTGTGTGTGTGTGTGTGTGTGTGTGTTTTGTGTGTTTGCGTGTGTGTGTGTGTGTGTTGTGTGTGTGTGTGTGTGTGTGTGTGTGTGTGTGTGTGTGTGTGTGTGTGTGTACATTCTTGAAGATAAATCTACTGATGCCCGCTGATCTATTATACCAATCATGAAACTGTATATGCTGCGTTTAGACTATGTTCAGACTGAATCACAAGATTTCTTTGATGTTGAATCTACCCACGTCTTTACGGGTTGCTGCGTTAGCAGGCTCTGTTTGTGGGAAAGGACACATAGAGAGACGATGAACTCCGAGGCAGTTTTCAACGAAGAACATTTCCATCTGACTTCTATGGATAGTTTCTTTACAGTCCGCGAATGGAAAATTCTAAAATGAAAAGAAGTTCAGTGTAGCTATCACAGTAAAAAAAAAAATGTTGAAATTGTCTCGTTGAAAGGTATCGCCTGACTAATCCTAGAAGGCCTTTTGTTGGTCCATCTGGAAAGGGGACTGATAAGGTCACCATGAAAACATGCTGCAGAATTCCCAGGGATGATTCGTTGTTGGCCTCAATCACAAACTTTTGTAATAGAATCGCCACGAGGGCGCTTTATAAGCCTTCTGCGGTGATGTCTTGGTCGATCCCTTTCAGGCAGGGTTCTAGTGGACGTGGTATTAAAGGGCGACTCCATCAGTGTTTTGTTGTTAGTGGGTATATCATTACGCAAGGTCTTTTGTGGCCCGTGCCTTGAAAGGACCACAGACCTTTTGTGCTTTACGCTAATTGGAGTAAGTTTTGTGTGTTCGATGGGGGTGGTGTGTTCATGTGTCTGTGTGTCTTGTGTGTGTTTGTGTGTTGTTGTGTGGTTTGTGTGTTTGCGTGTGTCCTGTGTGTTCCTGTGTGGTGTTGTGTGTGTGTGTGTGTGTGTGTGTTCTGTGTTGTGTGTGTCTTCTTCTTGAAGATAAATCTACTGATGCCGCTGATCTATTATACCAATCATGAAACTGTCTTCTTCTTTTAGACTTCTTTCTTCCTGATCACAAGATTTCTCTTCTTCTCTACCCACGTCTTCCTTCTTGCCCCGTTAGCTTCTCTGTTGTGGGAAAGGACACCATAGTCCTCTCTTTCAACGAAGAACATTTCCATCTTCTTCTTCTTTTTCTTCTTCTTTCTAAAATGAACAAGCTTCCTCTTTCTCTCTTCCTCTTCTTTCTTCAACCTTCTTCTTCTTCTTCTTTGTTCTTCTCTTTCTTTCTCCGCTTCTTTCTCTCCTTCTTTCCTTTCTTCTTTCTTCTAGAAAAAAAAATTGTTGAAAAAAATCTTCTTTTCTTCTCTTCTCCTTCTTTCTCTTTTGTTCCTCTTTTCTTCTCTTCTTCTTCTTCTTCTGATAGGTCACCATGAAAACTTGCTGCTCCTTTCCTCAGGGATGATTCTTTCTTCTTGCAATCACAAACTTTGTCTCCCATTCGCCACGAGGGCGCTTTATAAGCCTTCTGCGGTGATGTCCTCTTCTCGATCCCTTTCAGGCAGGGTTCTAGTCGACTGGTATTCTCGACTCCAATCAGTGTTTTTTGTTAGTGGGTCTATCATTACGCAAGGTCTTTTTCTGGCCCTCTTCTTGAAAGAACACAGACTCTTTTGCTTTACGCTAAGTCTTTCGCCTTTTTTGTGTTTCCGTTCTTTTTCTTCTTCTTTTCTTTCTTCTTCTTCTTTTTCTTCTTCTTCTTCTCTTCTCCTCCTTCTTCCTTCCTCCTTCTTCTCTCCTCTTCCTAACTTCTCTCTTCTTTTTCTTCTTCTTCTTCTTTTGTCTTTCTTCTTCTCTCTTCTTCCTTCAACTCCTTCTTTTCTTCTTCTTCCTTCTTCTTCTTCTTCTTCTTCTTCTTCTTCTTCTTTCTTCTTCTTGCTTTTACTTCTTCTTCTTCTTCTCCTCTTCTTCCGCTGAGTTCTTTCCGTATTGTTTCAAAACCAGTGCCCAATTTTCCTCTTCAGCAAGTTAACTGCTTGTGTTTATTTGTTTTGTTCGTTTCACAAAAACGTCTAGATCTTCGGCTTGACTAAGAAGGAAGTTAGTTTCTTAGAGGGGAAAACGTTCGAGGGAGATTGGAAGGGAGGGGATAACATGGCATTGATGTGTGTGTGTGTGTGTGGGGGGGGGGGGGTATCTTTTTTCAGTGTTCGTCTTCTCAACCTCAACTATGGGGGGGGGGGGGGGGGGGGGGGGGGGGGGGGGGGGGGGGGGGGGGGGGGGGGGGGGTGGGGGGGAGGAGACGGTGCACGTGATAATGGTGAGCTGAATCTTTTTCCATGAAAGACCCTCGAACTCAGCTTGAGGGGGAAAGTGGTGGACAGATGCAGGTGGTGTTGGTGGGGTAAGGTCGCCTTTCTTCAATGTCCGTCTTCCTGACCACAGCAGAGAGGGGAGGAAAGGAAGGCGCAGAACTAGTAGTGGGTGGGGGTTGGCGCTCATCTATGCATGTTTTTTTTCTCCTCAAACTTAGCCAGGTTGGGGTTTAAACTTCGATTTAATACACTGAAAAAGCCATTAGCAACAACAACAACAACAACAAGGAAAATACCGACAAGGACAACAACAAAAAAGACAGCAGCAGCAGCAGCAGCAACAACAACAACAACAACAACAGCAACAGCAACAACAATGACAACAATGTACTATGCGCTTGTGCCTGCTCAATATTTGGCACTAAGGTTCTTGTTCATGGCTCTGTTTTAAAACCTTAATGTAAGAAAACTAGCATTATTATTACGCGCGCATATGTGTGTGTGTGTGTGTGTGTGTGTGTGTGTGTGTGAGTGTGTGTGTGTGTGTGTGTGTGTGAGAGAGAGAGAGAGAGAGAGAGAGAGAGAGAGAGAGAGAGAGAGAATCACCTTTAAACTTGTCATGCCCAGAGTGCAGAATGATTACAAAGCTTCGTCCAAAACCGTTCAGTGGGTCAATATTGAACATCTGGTAGCCTGAGTTTATACATACTCTCTCTCTCTCTCTCTCTCTCTCTCTCTCTCTCTCTCTCTCTCTCCTCTCTCTCTCTCTCTCGGGGGAGTGTGTGAGCTTCAAGACTGGTCAGACGTGTTTCAGTGTGTTGTGTCCCAAATGGATTAGTTTTGCCAGTTTTGAATCATCGATCCTCAGTGATTTTTGGACTCATGGTTGTGTAAGGTGCGTTCGATTTATTGACTGATTTTTGGTTTCGGATGTTGATCGGATTAGACATTATTTACATTTAAAAGATTGATACATACATAATAGGGATTTCTAAATGTGAACAGTTTTTTTGGGGGAACTGTTGGATGACAGCAACGCAGCATGTGTGCGGCACGTGCAAGGTGTTCGTTTGTTCGTGAGGGGAAGAAAGGAGAAGTTGTGCACTGGCACATGAAATAAGACTTGTTTGGCCTCTAAAGTGGTCCGTGACTATGCTCTTCGCATCAATTTTTCTGACTGCTTTGAGTCTCAATGCAAAAACAAACAATGCAGGCGGCTGTGACAATGATTCTCGCCAACACACCAGCATCTGTGTCCGTGTCGGCGTTGTGTACCAGTCTCTGGATGTAAACATTGCACACGTGAACCGTCTTTTCCTTATGTGGTCAGTGGCTATCCATTTTCAAGTGATCTCAAAATCAAAATCAAAACAAAAACTCAGGTTTGTGTTAATACTCCACATAAAAGCTTTACTTCTGATGTTCTTCCTGAAGTCTTCTGCTGTTGTCATTCGTTGGCTCCTCTTGTCCTGCGGTGACATTGAGCGAAACCCTGGACCAACACGGGCTGACGTGTTTCTAAGCATATTTCCAGTTCTGGCGATACACCTGTTCACATCAGAAAAACTCCCGACCAGAATCATGGACCTGACAGAGACTTGAACCAAAGGCTGTTTTCTATGGCTGGCTATTCTAGGGCTGGCTATTCACAACGTGAGAACATTGACATCATGGAAAGTTCAAGTGTTGGTATGGACTTCTACAGAAAAATGATCAGCTAAAAGCCAGAGTTGATCTGCTTGCCAGCAAATGTAAAGTTCTCGAACAACAGTGTGAAAATCTCTTCCAGTGGAAAGATTTGTTTATAGATGTGTCCCACCAATTGGACAGCCAAGTAGACAAAATCGAGTCATTTTCTCGTCGGAATAACTTGAGATTTTTCAACGTTTATGAAGGCCCAAGTGAGACCAACTCCAAGTGCACCCGAATGATAGTACAGCTGTTGAACCGATTTTTTCCCTTCGAAGCAATGGACAATCGATGACGTGGAGCGGGCACATCGGGTTGGTCGAAGAGGGTACAACAGTAATTACCCTCGCCCGATTGTCGCCCGTCTGTTCCATTGGCAAGATAAGCTGACCATTCTGAGGGAACGGGAGTGCAGGAAAGAAACGGCAGAAACACTGGGTATACGTGTTGCTTCAGACTTGACCAGCCGCCAGAATCAAATTATCAAAGAGGAAAAAATGCTGGCAGATATGCCTACTTCTGGAAAGGACGCATATTCTACAAGAGCAAACAACATGAAAATCATGAAGAGACGCTCCAAGACACTCTGGCAATGTAACCAATGCACCCCCTGCTCTTTATCACTACAGCAAGACAAGTCACTTAAACCAGCAATGTCAAATGGATGAACCAGTCAACCAACACGACATGGCTCAGGAAGGCGTGGATCAACATCATGCCTACCGAGATGTCCCACACCCACAACGGAAGTGGAGCTCACGTAATTCCAACTGATGACTTCCCTTGGACTGTCGGTATGATTTCTTCCCCGCCGTTTCCAAGCCGTCAAACAGAAGACATGAACGTTGGCAGGCAGGTCTACGTTTGGAAGGGGCGCCTCTACCACAAACGCAGGAGCATGCAACACCATGGCCCCAGAAAAGACCCACGAAGGCGTTCTTACAGTCTGGCCCGGAATGCTGCCCCTGATGACTCCGCTGAACCAGCCAGTCAACATGGCTCGGCACCAGCTCCAACCACGTGGACTCCACTTGCCTGCAGTCCCAACAGAGGCCAGTGACGTCCTCTGCTGAAAGACATCCCATGGACAACAGCCAGTTTCATGCAGGATACCGCTGCTGATCGTTCTATTGAACGATTTAAACCAGCGTGACCCTGTGCCAACGCTTATCTACATGGACTCCACCCACCCCACAGTCCCAGTGGAGGCCGGTGTCATCCTCTGATGAGGGCCTCCCATGGACTGCAGACATGACTGCATTCCCGTCATCCCTGATCGTTCAACACAGGATTACACCGGCACATCGCAGACATCATGCAGAACACGTCGCGAGCACCGTGAGGAACGAGAATGCCGCCAGAAGCCTGTGGATACAGGCCATGGAGCCCCAGTGGATGTTCCAGGGACATCGCCTTCCCATCCTCCACAGCCACAGCGAACTCCACGCCACGCCCCTCAGCCAGAGTGACGGTCAATCAATGGGGCGTCAGACTCACGTCCACACCGAATACGGAAGACGAGAACCATGTGCCCAGACCCAATTCTCGGAACGCTAGGGACCGTCTACCCGTGGAATCCCATCTCCATCATAAACATGACAAGCAGACATCTTGCCTGATAACTGGTGAAGTTGCACCAACTTCTGAAGCAAACCAGCTGGGACCAGTGGTCGGTCGGGAACGTGCTGTGCATAGTGCATTCTATAGCAGCTCTGACCCCTCTTGTGATGCCCCTCTCCCTCCTTCCACCCAGCAAGCAGTCCCCGATGGACCTGATGCAGATCTGGCTTCCCACACACCTTGTTCGCCACGCCCATCCTCAACCACTCCACCTGCCAGTGAGGCCAAGACAGACGACAGCACCACCATGGTGAAACGCCTGGTGGACCCATGGACTGGCGCAGACGAATTAGAGAGTCAGTCTTTTGGGCAGTCTGACGGTAGACGTGACGGGATGAACTGTTCAAGTATAACCCATCTTCCTGTGGTGTCAGAACAACAGAACTGTTCTATGATTTCAGAAACACCTACAATACATGGCAGACAAACACGCAGCAAAACAAAGATGGCAATTGGACGTACAATGACAAACATGGCACAGGATAAAACAACTCTCAGACAAAAGCAGGTCACAGACTGTTTCCCACGCATCGAAACAGGATCATCACAGGTGGATAGAAGCAAATCTGTAGACACCTAGGGATTCGGCCCTGCCCTTGTCACCGTATCTGGGGTTGTACCAGGCCCTGCAAACGATGCTAATGCAGAGAACTGTTGCATTTCTTTTCTCTCTTACAATATAGAGGGTTTGAGCTCTGTATACCAACCTGAATTACGGTTGTTATTCTGTAAATATGACATCGTATTTTTGTCAGAAACTTTTGCGACCAATTTCCCTTCATATCTGTTTTCCTTCTTTTGAAATTTTTGTATCACCTGGATTGAAATTATCTGATGCTGCGACATCCCGTCTATCTGGTGGAGTTGTTCTTATGGTAAAAAAAAGAGAGAGACAGGCAGACAGACAGGCAGGACACTCAGCACGAACAGACACACTCAGAAAAACCCATACGCGTGCGCCCCCCCCCCCCCCCCCCCCCCCCCCCCCCCCCCCCCATACACTCACATGAAAGAGAAAGAGAGGCAGGCAGAATCAGGACACAGAGACATAGAGAAAAGAGAGACAGCAGAGAGAGACAGAGGACAAACAGACAGGCAGGCAGACAAACAGGCGGAGGAAGAAGAACAGACACAGACAGACAGACGGAAACATAGGTTGAGACCGCGAGAAACAGACCGGGAAAGTCGAGAACTGATAGACTTTTGCAGATCAATTCTATTTTTCGACGCAGACACAGGCCATAAAACACAACGAGAAGAAGAAAAACAGATAAATCGACCCTGACTAACAAACACCGCCAGACAAAACAATTCGAACTCCATCTCAGAAGCCTACCTAAAACTTTTGCTAAGTCTTTTTTTTTTTTTTTTTTTTTTTTAGCGCAATCCTGCTTTAAAAAAAGGCAAAAAAAAACAAACAAACAAACAAACAAACAAACCCACGAATCATCAGGCGCGAGTGAAAATACAAACTTGATTGCCTTCAACAACAAAAAATGGCTTGTATCGGTGAACTATCCTAGCTGATGCTAACTAATAACTTTTCGAAAGGTCACGATGCGCATCGTGTTGCTTCGCTTTGAAAATTGTCCGTCTAGCAAAACGAACAAAAAAGATTTCAAGAGCGTCAGCCTGCATTGTTCTGTTCGATACCTTCAATTCTGAACTCTGCCCTTTTTTTTTTTCTCTTGTTTGAATTTTCTTTTCGAATGGCGTGCGGAGGTGGCCTAGTGGGCTAAGCACGGGTCCAGAACTAGCGAGAGAATCCCGAGTGCTTTGTTCGAGTCTTGCTTGAGGTAAGATGTTTTCTCCAGAAGACCCCGAGTGAGAGTCTAAGCGCTAGTTTATCGCGAGAGACGAAAAAACCCGAGTCCTGGGAGCAGTATTGCCTTTTAGCATACATAAAGAGACAAACAAACGCAGGCGCAGGATACTGACGCTATGCATTGGCGATCGGCCCTCTTTCGAGGAGACTAGCCCGGCTTTTACATAGAGAAAACTGTGGTCATGATGAGGATTGTACGGTCTAGGCCAACACACAGTACAAAGAAAAGAAGAACAGAGGAAAGATGAAAATAACGCAGGCAGCCACTGACGCACGTGCAATGGAAACACACACTATCATAGAAATACACTGCAACACAATGATTGATAGTCAGCTCATTTATGTCATATAACGTCTCATTACATTGTATACTTGTAAAAAAAAAAAAGTTATTGATGCAAATGAAAAGAAAACTGCTGAATGATTTGCAGATGTCGCATACAGAAGATACAAGTGGATAAAAGAAAGTAAAGCAAATTGAAAAAAAAAAAAAATTGAGAGGAGAGAGAGAGAGGAGGGAGAGGGAGGAGGAGAGAGAGAGGAGAGAGAGAGAGAGAGGAGTGTGTGTGTGTGTGTGTGGCGTATGTGTGTGTGGTGTGGGTGTGTGTGTGTGTGTGTGTGTGTGTGTGTGTGTGTGTGTGTGTGTGCGCGCGCGCGCGCGCGCCGTCTCTGTGTGTAATAGAGAGAGAGAGAGGAGACAGACAATCAGACAGAGAGAGACAGACAGACAGACAGACAGTCAGACAGAAGGATAAAAACACATAGAGACTTAAACACACACACACACACACACACACACACACACACACAGGAGAGAGAGAGAGAGAGAGAAGAGAGAGGAGGAGAGGAGAGAGAGATAGAGAGAGAGAGAGAGGAGAACTGAGAGAGAGGAGAGAGAGAGAGAGAGAGGACTGAGACACACACAGACAGAGAGACAAAGGTGGAGAGAGAGAGAGAGAGAGAGAGAGGAGAGGAGGAAGAGAGAGAGAGAGAGAGACAGACAGACAGACAGACAGAGACAGGGAGGGGGAGACAGAGAGACTGAGGACAGACAGAAACAGTCAGTCAGACAGCCAGGACAGGTGCAGGAACAGGCAGTCAAACTGGGAGAGGCAAACACAAGGCAATCAGACGGAGACAAAGGCGACAGAGAGGACAGAGAAGGAAAGGCGAGAGCTGACAGACTTTGGCAGATCAATTCTATTTTCGCTGCAGACACAAGACTAAAACACAACGAGAAAAAGAAGAGATAAATCGACCCGGACCAACACCAGACCTTCAACAATTACGGTGACTCCATCTTTGCCTACCTAAAACCATGTTCAGTAGTTTTAACCTGCAAACCTGCTTAAAAGTCAAGACAAAAAAGAAATCCTTCAAGCGCCAGTAGATGCACAAACATCCTTCGTCCGACAAAAATGGCTGGCGTAAGTGAACTATCCTGGCTGGGATGCTAACTAATAACTTTCGAAAGGTCAAAAAAGCGTATCATGTCGCTTAGCTTTGAAATTTGTCCGTGAAGAAAAACGAACAAAAGAATTCAACAGTGTCAGCCTGTACCGTTTTGTTCATTAACTCGAACTCTAAACTCTACATTTCTTTTTGTTTGAATTGTTTTTTTCATTACCTTGAATTGACCCTCTACAATTGTGCCCTTTTTCGTTCGAATTTCTTTCCGTATTCTTTTCAATAGTGTGAAGGTGGCCCAGTGAACAACGCACGAGTCCGGGACTGCGAGAGAATCCCGAATGCTCTGTTCGAGTCTTGCTTGAGGTCAGATTTTTCTTCCCCGTTGTTCACAAGACCTTGAGTGATAGTCTATGCGCTAATCTTTTGCGATGAGACGAGGAATCCAAGTCCCGAGAACATCACTGACTTGGAGCATACATAATGATAAACAATCGCAGGCGCAGAGTATGGAGGCTACACGCTGGCGATCAGCCCGCGTTTGAGGAAAGCACTGTTAACGCACAAATGTCACAATGACATTTTGTGCAGTTATTCACTGCAGAAATTGTCACAATTTGCACAACTGTCCACAACTGTGACCATTTGTGCATCTGTATGCCTCTTTTTTAAATCACTGCTGCACCAAATTGTCATAACTCTCTCTTCTCTGTGTGGGTGTGGGGGGTGTGTGGTTGTTTGTATGCGTTCATGATGACTTCGCCTCTGCACATTTGGACAGCATACCAACTATCTCTGGCTGTCTCTGGCTGTTCCTTCCGACATCTGATGGGGGGGGGGGGGGGGGGGGGGGCGGGGGCTACTACGGCTCCCGTAGCTCACCCGACTCTCCCTCCAGTCACAGCCTCGTCTACTTTGCTACTGCTACCATAACGGCGTAGCTAGAAAACAAAATACGCTATGATGACTATACTGCACACAGCAGCAATCCAACATAAAACACTTTTACAAAATAATTTCGATTCCCAATTTCACGATCGAAATGGATAAAATGAAAACAAAGACTGGAACTTTCATAGTTCTTTAAAATTGTATCAAATACTTACTCTTGTCTGAATCATTTCCTAGCAAAATACATGCGTAAGCATGTTACAGACTCATGTCTGTATTAAAAATGGCCTAACTGTCGGCGGCCTCTTTTACATTCTATCAACGCTGTTGCTCGAATCTCTCTTCACACTCACTTCCAATGTGTTTAGCTTTTTACCCAATTTTTCTTAACACAGCTCACATTCAAAACAAAGGAAGTAACCTGCCCTTTAAGAACGACAATCCTACGCCGTTTCCTTTTCACACATTTAACTCCCTTCGCTCGCGCTTAACTTTCAACTACACAGGCGCTTAAAATGTTTCTCGAAAATGTGGCACAGGTGCACAAATTGTCACAACTGCGAATTGTGACATTTTGCAGTCAGTCTCCCACTGCACAAAGTGTCGCAACTGGCACAAAATGTCACAATTGTGACATTGTGTGCAGTAGTGACATTTTGTGCGGTAACAGAGCACCCCCGTTTTTTCACATAGAGAAACCCGTTGTGATGAGGAGGATGTACGGTCTAGGCGAACACACAGTACAAAGAAAAAAAGAACAGAGGAAGAAATAAAACAAACACAGGCTGCCATTGCGTGTATGACACACGTACAATGCAAACACACATACACACAAACACACTGCAACACAATAATTATTTGTCAGCTCATTTATGTCATATACGTCTCCTTACTTTGTACAATACTTCTAAAAAAAGTTATTGATGCAAATGAAAAGAAAACTGCTGAGTGTTTTGCAGACGTCGCATACATAAAACAACAACTGGATAAAAGAAAGTAAAAAGAATGCTGAGTGTTTTGCAGACGTCGCATACATAAAACAACAACTGGATAAAAGAAAGTAAAAAGAATGCTGAGTGTTTTGCAGACGTCGCATACATAAAACAACAACTGGATAAAAGAAAGTAAAAAGAATGCTGAGTGTTTTGCAGACGTCGCATACAAAAAACAACAACTGGATAAACGAAAGTAAAAAGAATGCTGAGTGTTTTGCAGACGTCGCATACATAAAACAACAACTGATAAAAGAAAAGTAAAAAAGAAAGCAAAACAAACATTGAGAAACAGTGTGTGTGTGTGTGTGTGTGTGTGTGTGTGTGTGTGTTTGTGTGTGTGTGTGTGTGTGTGTGTGTGGTGTGTGTGTGTGTGAGAGAGAGAGAGAGAGGGGTGGGGACATGGAGACAGACTGACAGACATATAGACAGACATCCAGGCACCACACATACAGAAAGAGAGAGAGAGAGAGAGAGAGAGAGAGAGAGAAAAGTGAGGGAGAGAGAGTGAGAGAGAGAGAGGAGTGAGAGACAGAGACAGAGACACACACAGAGAGAGACAGACAGACAGACACAGACCAGGCCAGACAGAGACTGAGACAGACAGAGTGAGAGAGCCATAGACAGAGAGACAGAAAGTAAGTTAGAGAGACAGAGACACGGACAGAGACAGAAAGAGGGAAACACAAAGGGAGAGAGGGAGGGAGAGGAGAGAGATAGAGAGAGAACGAGAGAAACAAAAGGAGAGAGAGAGAGAGAGAGAGAGAGAGAGAGAAGAGAGAGAGAGAGAGAGAGAGGAGAGAGAGAGAGAGGGGGGGGGGGGAGGGCACACAGACAGACGGACGAAGACGAAGTGCGAGAACAGAGAGACGATGAGGGAAAGGTGATGACAGATCGAGATCTTCAGATGATTGCTTCGTTGCAGACCCAGCCCATAAAACACAACGAACCGAAGAGATACAGTCTACCCTACACCCGACCTACACCAGACTAAACAATGTAACTCCCATCTCCGTCTTTTACTGCCCATCAAACCACACTGACCCGTGTCAAAAGCCTAAATCTGCCGCCCCTCGAATCCTTACTCGCAAGTTACTATTTTCCCACCGCGTCCATGGCTATGGCCAGTGCGAGTGTCAACATCTTCAACATACACCGCATGGATCGCCTTGAAGAAGGGTAGTATCAGTCACGCGGGCTCCCCGACTATGCAGCTACATTTAAAGTGGAATTCAAAGTTAATCCGCTAATCAACAGGGACAAACAAATTACGAGACAAAACCCGACGCGTTTTGACCTCTCAGGTCTTCTTCTGGCAAGTCGATTCAAATCGAATTGTGTGCGTTTTCTGCCGTCGTGTTGGATCGGAATCTGCACCATTGATCTCTATCAAACTTGCATCTGTTCGTCTTTGAGCCACACTTCTTTTCTTTTTTTTCTTTTACAAAGTTTCATTAGTTTAAACCTTTACCGTGCTTCCTGGGTCTTCCATGACCCAGTGACTCAATAAAAACATCATACCTTATGAAAGGACGAGCTAAGCTCACGAGGTCTTCGGAGTTTCTCAACGATCTTAATAGCCATTGGTCACAGAAATGTCATGTATTGGGCACAGTCAATTAGTGTAATTAGTCACGGTTCCCCCAGGACCCATACATTTAAGGGGTGGCACATGACCCGCGCCATCGGGTGAGGAATAAGCTGCTGAACCGCTCTTTATCAGGTGTGGGTCTTAAAGATCCGCGTCATCTGAATGTGGATAAGCCACAGGGATACGCACGGAAAAGCCTCTACAAAATATACAGGTCTCGGGCGACCCGCACAATCGGGTCTGTCAACGGAATCTCGGTGAACCGGAGGATTTGAATCCGCACCATTAGTTCCTACCAAGTCTCAGTCTCTTCTTCCTTGCGCCATATTCCATTTTCCCCCTCCAAGTTTCCTTTAAACTTTGTTTTTGAGTGGTGTTTTCTTTTTTTCTTTTTTTTTTTTCTTTTTTTGCCAAATCCTGCTAACAAAGAAAACACCGACAGACGAAAACAAAAACAAACCCACAAACATAAACAAAAAACAAACCATCTGGCGGGAGTGAATAACAGAACTTCCTTGTTTCGGAGAAAATGGCGTGTATATGTGAACTACCCAAGTCGTGTGCTGCTAATAACTTTTGAAAGGTCAGGATACGTATCGTATGGATTTGATATTATTGCCTGCGGGGAAAACAAACAAACAAAAAAACAAACAATAGTTCGCCTGTGTTGTTTTTGTCATTACCTTGTGGATGAAAACTGTGCCTTGATGTTGGGTTTTCTTTCGTTTCAATTTCAGTGGCGGACAGGTGGCCCAGTGGACAATGCACGAGTCAAGTAAACTTAAGAGAAATTGGTCGGGTCGTTCGAATCTTGCCCGGGTCAGGATTTTTCTGTCTTGCCCTTTGGTCACGAGACCTTCAGTCAGAGTCTGAGTGCAAGGCGTCGATGAGATGAGGAATCGAAGTTACCTATGCCACACGGACTTGAAGAACTATAAAGACAGACCGACCCAGGTACCAAAAAGTGGCGCTGTACACTGGCGATCCGCTGTCTCCGATGAGAACAGGCTGATTCTCACACGGAGAAATCTGTCGCATTGATGAAAAGTATACTGTATAGCCTTTGCAGAGCACAGAGAATAAAAAGCGGAGATAAAAAGAAAGTGACATATGCAGCCTATGCGTGTGTAGTTCATATACAACACACATACATACACACTGCAACACACTGCAATATTTTGTCAACTCATTTATACCACATTTTGATTTCATGTCATGGTACAAACATGAAACGATATTGACGCAGGTAAGACAGACGCAAACTGTCTTACAGATCTCACGTACTGATGACTAAAAAATAGATAAAAGAAAGGAATAACATTGCAAAACTGAGAGAGAGAGAGAGAGAGAGAGAGAGAGAGAGAGAGAGAGAGAGAGAGAGAGAGACAGACAGACAGACAGACAGACAGACAGACAGAAACAGAGACAAGGACAGAGAGAGACCAGACTAAGTGTATTCAAAATTAGGCCCATCGCTCATCAGAATTGGGTGCGAGTTAATCACAGTCATCGTAGTATTTAGAGAGCTGCGCTCGTGCCCCCGCCTGAAATTTATTCAGAAAAAAAAAATTCACAGCTAAAAAAAACCTAAACAAAGACATGTTCGAATGCTTTGGAAAAAAAAGCAAATTCAAAGTTTTCTTAAATCTGAACTGACTTTTGCAACTGACATGATTTCAACGGCACATACTGATCTCTCAATTTGTGCCAGAACAAGGACACAAACTGCGCACCATTTACTGACGCCTCTAAAGAAAGCTGTGGCCACCACATTTGCGTCGCTATGGAAACAGTTTTGGTAAAAAAACTCTGGAATCATTTTTGGAAAGACGAAGCCTGAATATAGACATCACCTCTTGTAAATGCTGTCCAGATTCACTGTAAGATAGGTTTCGACTTCAGGCACAGAGCGAAGGGTTCCTACAAAAATGATTCTTTCGCTGCTTTTACATATTAAAAAAAATCCTTTCCTGCCACCCCGCGCGAAAATCAGTCTCCCTCCGAAGAGTTTAAAAAACACAAATTAGTTCCCGTAACACCTTGACTCAACCAGTTCAAGCCAAATGCATACATATACAATTGAAAACGCACATTTGGCCAAGCTTTCTTTCTCATGTTCATCTTAAACAGTATTTCATCTACCTTAAACTGCTACAAACTCTCATGAATTCTTGGTAATTTCAACAAAAACGTAACATATTCTACGACTGAAATCATGTGCGCAAGCTACTTGCTTGTGTCTCTACGCGTCAGATCATTTGAAGTTCTCTTATTTCAACGCAATTCGGGGCAAATACATGCATCTTGTAACAGTGTAATGCTGCATTATCTACGCCCTATGACTCGGAACCAAGCTGAACAGATGGCAAAACCCTGCGAGTCAAACAATATCAGAAATAAATCTTAAAAGAATTAACGCGTCGTGTTTTGTCTAATTTCTTTAAAGGAAATTAACGCGTCGTGTTTTGTCTTTTTTTTTTTTGTCCCTGTAATCTGGCGTATTACAAGACAACACAGCGCGTTTCGACCTCTTAGGTCTGAGAAATTAATTGGTCGAAACGCGTCTTGTTTTGTCTTTTAATTTGTTTGTTCATGTTATCAGGCGAATTTACTTTAACTCCTTTCAGAATTTGTACCAATATCAAAAAGTATGGCGATAGTACATTTTTGTTTTAACTCAAACTTTTTCTTTTTATCTAAAAATACATAACAAAGCATTTTTGGTCGACTCGTGCGCTACTACAGAACGGAGCTTTACAGGAAAAGTAAACCCTTAGGCATTTGTAGAAGAAAGAGAAAGAGAGAGGGGGCGAGAGAGAGAGAGAGAGAGAGAGAGAGAGAGAGAGAGAGAGAGAGAGAGAGAGAGAGAGAGAGAGAGAGTGTGTGTGTTCTGGCCGGCTGCCTTCTAAGGCATTTGCAAATTAAAAAAAAAAAAAAAAGACAAATAAATGGCAAAGAAATTCAAACAAAGGACAACCCAAACTCTCAACTCCATTTTTGCACGATAGCCTAAACAACCCGCCGATACTGAGAACCACACTTTTTGTATGTTGTTCACCTTTCCGTGGTGTCAACCCCGATACTGATCATGACTAAGTACGATCAGGAGACAACTGTCCTAAACAACAAAACAACAACAACTCACACACACTCCACACATGCGCGTACACGCATGCATGCACGCGTGCGCGCACACACATACACGCGCGCGCACACACACGCACACAAAGTGAAAGTAAATCAAAACAAAGAAAAAACCAGAAGAGAGACAGAGACAGAGAGACAGACCGAGAGAGAGAGAGACAGGGAGACGAGAGAGAGAGAGAGAGAGAGAGAGAGAGGAGAGAGAGAGAGAGAGAGAGAGAGAGTGAGAGAGAGAGAGAGAAGGTACGGCAAAGATGAAAAAAAAAAACGCATAGAAAATGTAAAAAAAAAAAAGTAACAAGAAGAAACACACACATACACATACACACACACACACGCGCGCGCACACACCACACACACACACACACACACACACACGCGCGCGCGCGCGCGCGCGCGCGCGCGCACGCACGCACGGACGCGGACGCGCGCGCGCGCACACACACACACACACACACACACACACACACACACACACACACACCACACACACACACACTCACACACTCAAAAGACGATCGCAAGACAGACAGACAATCATAAAAGAAAATAAGCAAAAGAAAGGACACACACACACACACACACACACACACACACACACACACACACACACACACACACCACACACACTTACAAAGAAAAACAACTCTTTACCTCCTAACGAGACGCACTCCGTCTCCTTTCAAACTCGATCGGATCACGTCCACGAATAAGAAACGTGAAAAGGACGCATTAGTTCTAGTCAGTCCCTGCGCGCCACCACCGACCACCGCCGATCACCACCACGTTATCCCCAAGACTCCCGCGTCGTCCCTGCGCTGCACAGCACAACCAACCATCAAGCTACCTGAGTTCGCTGCTGTCTCCTTCTGAGGGAGAGAGGAGACAGAGAGAAAGGATGGAAGGGGAGAGAGAGAGAGAGAGAGAGAGAGAGAGAGAGAGAGAGAAGAGAGAGAGAGAGAGAGAGCAGAGGAGGAGGAGGAACAAACAGCACGTGGTACAGAGAGAGAGAGAGAGAGAGAGGGGGGGGGGGGGGGGGGGGGGGGGACACGCCTGGCCCGCCAGCGCGGCGGGCGGGTTTCAGAGCATCTCAGCGCCAAGTGGTTTTGCCTTGGCTCTGCTCTGCTCTGCTCTTCAGCCGTTGCAGGCGGGGGTTGCTGTGTGTGTGTGTGTGTGTGTGTGTGTGTGTGTGTGTGTGTGTGTGTGTGTGTGTGTGTGACCACCCACCCTACCCTACCCTGCTCTTCTACTAACTCACTCCGCGGACAGATTCGGTCGGTGCGTTGATGGTTGCTTATTTCATCGCGGGTAGAAAACAAAACGAAAAAAAAAAAAAATCGAAGGCTTTCAAAAAGTTTCTTAGAAAAAAAAAAAGAAATTCACAAAAAAATCTGCATACTGAAAAGGAGAGAGAGAGAGAGAGAGAGAGAGAGAGAGAGGAGAGAGAGAGAGGAGAGAGAGAGAGACAGACAGGACAGACACAGACAGAGACAGAGAGAAAGATGGAGTGAGAGAGAAAACGCACGAGAGAGAGAGAGAGAGTGAAAGAGAGAGTGAGAGTGAGAGACAGTGTGTTCAAAATTCAGAACTTTATTCTGTAAAGGGTACAGCTCCATCCGATGATATTTTAAACAGACAGACGGGGGGGGGGGGGGGGGGGGGGGGGCTAAAACAGAGGAGAGACAGACAGATAAAGAGAGGACAGACAAAGAGAGACAGACAGACACAGAAAGAGACAGAGACACACAGAGAAACAGAGACACGAAGAAACACACACACACACACAAAAATGATGAGCATTCTCGAAATCTGTTCGTATCATTTCTCTCGCCGTCTGCGTTCGTTAACTGCACCGAGGTTTTGAACTAGTCCACCATTAAAAACGAAACAGATAACAAGGGGGGACAAATCGCAAACCAGCCAGCTGACGATCCTCTATGGATAAAGAGAAAAGCAGCAGGAAGGGAAATGGATTAGAGCAATTGCCTTGTTCCTGGCTGACTGACGACATCACTAACTGGCGTTACAGGAGTTTCTTACCCCCCCCCGCTTACCCCCCCCCCCCCCCCCCTCCCCATCACGCCCCCCCCTCCCCCCCCCCCCCCCCCTCCTCCTCACAGACACAAAAAAGCGGGAAGAGGGGAGACTGGCAAAGGTGGAGGCACAATAAGCGCGGATACCCTAATGATATAAAATGTTATTGATGCGGTGTTGCTGTTGGTGGTGGAGTTCTGCTGCTGGTGGTGCTGCTGCTGCTGCTGCTGCTTTATTGTTTTACTTTCTCTCTTTGATTGCGTTTTTTTTTTAATCTGGTTCTTTGTGTTTTTTCCTCTAAATATAAATCATCCCGCCCCCGTTTTGTTGTTTCTTTCTTTCCTTTATTGCCCCGACTTGTCTTCTCATGGAATGAACAAACTGCGCACAATGCCGGGCAACTACTGCATTGTGGCAGAAACCCGAAACCAACCCACATAATCATGTCAAAGTTCTGTACAAAGCCGACACATACATGGATAAAAAATCTATCTGCTATTGACGGGGGCATCTTTCACCGATCTGTCTTACCACTTTCTCTCTCTCTCTCTCTCTGTGTGTGTGTGTGTGTGTGTGTGTGTGTGGTGTGGAGAGAGAGATGTATAAATAGATACATATATGTGTGTACACACACACACACACACACACACAACACCCACACACACACACACCCACGCTCGATCGGGAACGAGATATACGTGTTGGAAAGTTCGGTATAAAGCCCTACTGAAACTCCATGGGAATTTCCATATGACTTAAATTTAATCACTTGTTCAGAGATAGACAGAGAAAGAGACAGAGACGGAGAGACAGAGAGAGGGGAGAGAGAGAGAGAGACAGAAACACAGAGAGAGAGACAGAGAGACAAAACAGAGAGAGAGACAGACAGACAGAGAGACAGAGAGAGGGGGAGTAGAGGAGAGACAGAAAACAGAGAGACAGAGAGACAAACAGAGAGAGAGAGACAGAGACAGAGAGACAGAGAGAGGGAGAGGAGAGAGAGAGACAGAAACAGAGAGAGAGAGAGACCAGAGAGACAAACAGAGAGAGAGAGAGAGAGAGAGAGAGAAGAGAGAGAGAGGTGAGAGAGAGAGAGAGAGCTTTCCATCGAGACAAAACAAGAGGAAAACCTCGCCTCTCGCGACAGTTCAGTTTTTTGCTTTCTTTGGAAGAGTAAACGCCCCTCTCTGCTTTAGTTTCAAATTTACTGAGAAGGTGTCACTACGTGCAATTTTGTCCATATGCGCTACATCACATCATGCCAATCCACATGCACTCAACGCGCTGGTTTACGTCACAGCTAAACACGTCGATAACCGAGTAAATAACCAGTAGAACGTTCAGCTTCAGCACTGATTTCTTATCTATCTTTATTTCAAGATAACTTTACCGGTGAGTTCAAAACATGAATCGAGAGCGCAAAGCGCAGAGAATGTTCGTCTGGTTCCACGTGGTATCCTCCCACTCCCCGATCTCCTCTCTAAACCCCTATCCTCTATCCCTTATCCTACTCCTACCGTCCATCCCCCTCCCCCCTCCCCCCCCCCCCCCCCTTCTTCCTCCGTCTTGAATGTTTTGAACATTGGTGCAAAAATTTTGTGCAATCTGGAGATAGTCCAGTGTTGTTTTAACCAGTATAAAGCAACATCTTTTCTTTTCTTCAAAAAAAAAGAGTTTCAAGAGACTGCACGTGCACCCAGTGCATTTCGCTCTCCCCCCACCCTCACCCCCCCTGTCTACCCCTGCAATCCTTTTTGCAGTGAGCATGTAGTGAGCTTTTGAGGGATGAAGTGGAGGGATCGGACAGAGGGGGGAAGAGGCTGAGGGACAGGATGGACAGGAGCGCGCTGGGATGAGTTAGCACAAGTTTAGTATTGATCATACATTTCTCGCCACCCACCCAACCAATCACAGCGAAGTCAGGATAGAAACGAAAGTGTGTTTGTGATAGAGCCACAGAGAGAGAGAGAGAGAGAGAGAGAGAGAGAGAGAGAGAGAGAGAGAGAGAGAGACAGACAGAGACAGACATGCAGACAGACAGACAGAGACAGAGAGAAGAGAAACAGAAACAGAGACAGAGACAGAGAGACAGAGACAAACACGTACCGGGAGAAACGGACAGAAAGCAGTCAAAACAGCTACGCAGACAAACTGGCAGTCGTTGCTGTAGCGGAGACGGCCGAGAGGACAACGTGATGGTGACCAGTTTGTTTGGGTGTACCGACGGTGACGAACAGCGCCGTCACCACCAGTCTTCAGACTTCCCTTTTAACGCACAGACACACCTTACACAGGACGATCTATCTACCTCTCGACAATTCTTTCAGTCGTGTGTGTGAATAGGTGCGTGGACCTGTATGACCCGTATCTTGTCAGAAGCTATGAGAAAACAAAAACAAACAAACAACAAGATGCAAAGCATATAAACGTTCTCACAGTTTATCTTGAATACGCGTGAGATGTTCCACAAGAGGAAAAAACCGTTTTGGGCCGTTATAGCCGTTAGTAACGGCTATTCTGGTAAACATCGGCCATCATCTTTGACCCATCATGACGTACCTACAAATTTTCAGAAAGATCGGCCAAGTACTTTCTAAGATATTCCATAAAGAAGAAAAAACCCGTTATGGGCCGTTATAGCCGTTAGTAACGGCTATAACGGGTAAAATAAAAACATCGGGCATCATCCGTGACCCATAATGAACATACCTAAACATTTTCAGAAAGATCGGCTCAGTAGTTTTGTCTGGAGCGAGTGGAACACATTCTGACCACGGAGGGACAGACAGACACACACAGACAGCATTTCTTCGTTCCCATTGTAAAGTGCTCTCCCCGTTCTATAAAGAACTGGTAGTACAAAAACAAAGAACCAGAGCAATTGCAATAACGAGTACACAGGGATGTATGGTGGTTCCATCAAGGTATTCAAACATTGTTATGGGAAATGGTACGGGACAGGGGTGAGGATTCGAGAGAGGGAGGATGGAAGACAGGGAGGAAGAGAGGCAGAGAGAGAGAGAGAGGAGAGAGAGAGAGAGAGAGAGAGGAGAGAGAGAGAGAGAGAGAGAGAGAGACAGAGAGAGAGAGAGAGGCAGCTAGAGGGATGGAGGGAAGGAGGAAGGGAGATGTTTTGTGAAAACCACTCGGGAAGAGAGAGAGAGAGAGAGAAAGAGAGATGAAGACCGACAGAGAGAGAGAGAGAGAGAGAGAGAGAGAGAGAGAGAGAGAGAGAGAGAGAGAGAGAGAGAGCGACAGAGAAAAATGGGCAGATGATTGTGAAAAAACCACTTGGAAGAGAGAGATAGAGAGAGAGAGAGAGAGAGAGAGAGAGAGAGAGAGAGAGAGAGACAGACAGACAGACAGACAGACAAACAAGAAAGAGAGAGACAGACAGACAAACAGGGAAAGAGACAGACAGACAGTCGGACAGAGAGACAGATAGAGACAGGGACAGTGGAGTGAAATAAAGAGAGAGAGACAGACAGACAGACAGAGACAGAGAGACTGAGGAAGAATGAAAAAACAGGCAGACAGGAACAAAGTCAGAAAGAGAGAGAGAGAGAGAGAGAGAGAGGAGAGAGAGAGAGAGATAGAGAGAGAGAGAGAGAGAGACGGACAGAGAAAGACAGAGAGAGAACCAGAAATAGAGAGAGAGAGGGGCGGGGGGGGGGGGAGGGGGGAGGCATACAGATGGATAGACTGACAGAACAGCAGTCAGACGTGACCGAGCCAGAGACACAAACTGACAGCTGTAGTTTTAAAGACAGACGGTCAGGAGGAAAACGTGATGGGGACCAGTTTCTGTTGTGTTTTTGCCGAGAGTGACGACTACTACCGTCGTCACCACTGTTTTCAATCTTCCCCTTGAAGCAAAAAAACGACCTGGCTGTTCACACAGGACGATCTACTTCTCCACGAAATTTTCTTTTATCCGCGTGTCTGAACAGGTGCGTTGACCCGTATAACCAAACTTCTGTCAGTAACTCTCCGAAAAACAAACATGAACAATTATGTGGCAAGAAAACACGGATGCCTGATGGTTCTGTCATGGCATTTAAAACGTCTTTATAGGAAACAGTACGGGCTGGGGGTAAGCCAGCAGGATTCGAGGGGAGGAAGAGGGAGAGAGGATGAGAGAGGGAGAGGAGGGAGAGAGAGAGATGAGAGAGAGAGGGAGGAGGAAGAGAGAGATACAGGCAGACAGAGAGAGAGAGGGGGAACAGGAGAGAGAGAGAGAGAGAGGGGGGGGGGAGACAGTGCAGAGGGGTGGGGGACAGAGAGATGGGGGGGGGGGGCAGACAGACAGATACGTTTGTACAAACCATTCAGAGAGAGAGAGAGAGGAGAGAGAGAGGGAGAGAGGGAGAGAGAGAGAGAGAGAGCGGAGCGAGAGCGAGCAGAGAGCGAGAGCGAGAGAAAGAAACACGATGGGTCGGATGGAGTTGGGCTGAAGAGATGACAATGATGGAGACTCTCTCTCTCTCTGTCCCTCTCTCTCTATCTCTCTCTCCCTCCCCTCTCTCTCTCTCGATTTCGTTTTTTTTTTCTGTCGATTTCAATGTAAAACAAAAATTCCCATGCCACGTCAACTACCCTCTTAAAATAAAATTCGTTCGTCCTTTCCCTCCAGAGGCTTTAAACCGTCCAGAATAACCTCCACAGTATTTTTTTTTTTTCTCGTAATTAAACCATCTCGGCGGCGCCTACCCTACGACTTGACAGCCCACATGACCTCAAAACCTCGAAATTCGCCTACCAGGAAGTCGTGCAAACAGCAGACAAAGCACTACATGTAGGGAGGTTTCTTAGTTCCCGTAATGATCACCACATGTAGCCTTGCTTTATTTGTTTAGCGTGCCTGGTTCTGTGAGCAACACCGTATTGAGAGCTGTTCTATTTCCAGTCTGCTGCATCTGTGTAAAATGGCGGGGATGGGGAGGGGGTGTGTTTTAACGGATAAGAAAAGTGGAGAAGGATTGGGGGGGGGGGGGGGGGAGGAGATTGTGGGAGGAAGTGGGACGGTAAGGAAGGATTGGTTGTCTATTAAGGTGGATACTTAAAGGCATTACAACATTTCCTCACATTGTTAATGGCCTTTTTCAGCTCCTTCGCGCAATTTCCTTATAAACACCAGCTAGAGAGAGAGAGAGAGAGAGAGAGGAGAGAGAGAGAGAGAGAGACAGGACAGACAGAGACAGAGAGAGACAGAGATGAGAGAGAGAGAGGGGGGGTGGGGCAAAAAAAAAAACAAACAACGAAAGACCAACAGAAAACACCGTCAAAACAGAAGTAACCGACCCAGACACACAAACTGTATGCCGTCATTCTAGGATCGGCGGACAGAAGAATAACTTGATGAGGACCATGGTTTGTTTTGTTTTTGTTTGTGTTGTTTTCCCCACAGTGTGACGATTTACCGTCGTCACCCACCGTTTCCAGACTTCCGTTTCCTCCGCACAGACACAACCCGACTCTTTACACTGGAACATCTCTACGTCTCGACAGTTCATTTAGTAGCGTGTGTGAACGGGTGCCAAGTCCCTGTATGACCTATAACTTGTCAGAGGCTCTTCGAAAAAAAACAAACAACAACGAAACAAGCAAAACAAAATAAACAAACAGACAATAATGAGCAGAACAGCCTGCACCAACAAAGAAAAAAACACAGATCCCATGATGGCTCTGTCACGGTATTTAAAACATCTTTAGAACATCTTTAGGAAATATGGTATGGGTTGGCAGTGTGGCAGCAGATTTCGAGGAGGGGGGGGGGAAGGGAAGGAGGGGGGGGGGTGGGAGGGAGGGAGGTAGGGAGGAAGAGAGAGAGAGAGGGGGGGGGAGAGTGAGAGACAGACAGAAGAGATGTTTGTGACTAAGCACTCGCCCTCGGGGTAGAGAGAGAGAGAGAGAGAGAGAGAGAGAGAGGAGAGAGAGAGAGAGAGAGATCGAAGAGAGACGAGAGAGAGAGAGAGAGAGAGGAGAGAGAGAGAAGAGAGTAGAGAGAGAGAGAGAGCGAGTGAGAGAGAGAGAGAGAGCGAGAGAGATAGAGAGAGAAGATGGCGTATGATGGAGATGGACTGAGTGATGATGATAAGATGCAGCGCACTTATCTCTCTCTCTCTCCTCTCACTCACTCTCTCTCTCTCTCTCTCTCTCTCTCTCTCTCTCTCTCTCTCTCTCTGTCCCCTCCATAGGCTTCAACCAGAATAGCCTCCATTTATTTTTCTTGTTAATTTAAACCAGCTCGGCAACACAGGATCTGACAGCCAGCCACCTGTTCTACTCAAAACCCCATGAATCCGGCCACCAGGAAGACGGGCGCGAACAGTCTACTGTATGGAGGTGGGTTTCTTTGTCCCGTCATGATCACCTAATAATATAAATCTTGCCTGACGTTCAGTGTGGCCTGGTTCTGTGAGCAATACTGTATTGGCGGCTGGTTCTATTCCCGTCTGCTGCAAATCGGAACTGTGGGAGGGGTCTGACGGATAAGGAAAGCGCAGAGGGATTGGGGAGGGGTGAGGGGAAGTAGAAAGAGAAGGAAGAATGGACGGGTACATCAAGGTGGATATCAGAGGCATTATTGCATTTAACAAAATGTTTAACGGCCTTCTCAGCTGCTTTGTTCATTTTCTTATGGATAGGAGAGAGAGACAGAGAGAGAGAGAGAGAGAGAGAGAGAGAGAGAGGAGAGAGAGAGAGAGAGAAGATAGAGTAGCATGGAGATGGGCTGAAGTGATGATGAAAACACAACGCTTTACGTCTCTCTCCTCTCTCTCTCTCTCTCTCTCTCTCTCTCTCTCTCTCTCTCTCTCTCTCTCTCTCTCCCCCTCCAGAGGCTTCAACGTCCAGAATAACCTCCATTTTATTTTTCTTGTTAATTCAAACCAAGTCGGCAACACCAAGGCTTTGAAAGCCACATGTTCCCAAAACCTCGACGAATCCGACCACCAGCAAGACGCTCGAACTGTAAAACCAGTGTTGTATGGAGGTCGGTTTCTTTGTACCCGTCATGATCGCCTAATATAAATCTTGCCTGACGTTCAGTGTGCCTGTGTTCTGGAAGCAATACTGTATTGGCGGCTGTTCTATTCCGTCTGCTGCAAATCTGAACAGTGGGAGTGGTTTGACGAATAAGGAGAGTGGAGATGGATTGGGGGTGGGTGGTGGTGGGTGGTGGTGGTGGGAGGAAATGGAATCGAAGGAATGGAGGGGAGGGAGTATATTGAGGATACTCTGAAGCATTCCAGCACTCATCAATACGTTAGTGGCTTTTTCGGCTCCTTTGTCCATTTTTCTTATGAGAGGAAGAGGAAACGGGGGAGGGGGGGGGGTGGGAGCGGTGGTGGATGGACGGAGGGAGGGAGAGTGAGAGACAAAGGGGAGGGGGGAGGAGACAGAGACAGAGAGAAACAGAGACAAGGGAGAGAGACAGAGACAGAGAGAGAGACAGACAGACAGACACAGACAGACAGACGGACATGCACAGACAGACAGACAGACAGACAGACAGACAGACATGACAGACAGACAGACAGACAAGACAGAGAACGAGAGAGAGAGCGAGCGAGACAGCGTTGTAAATCCTAGCAGCCATTACTGCAGCGGGGAGGGGGGGGGGGGGGGGATCTAATGGACGAAGATGTTTCTATCTCTAAGATGCCACCAACGGAGTGGAAAGAAACATCAAGAAGAAATCCGCTGAGAATCACCAGTGTTAGAATCCCTGGACACCCTGGGCTGGTGGTCCGCCTTTATCTCATGTAAGTAAGCAGGGTACCGTTTCCCTCGACACCCGCTCAGGTCCTCGATGGATATTAAAACTAGTCATCTTCTCTCAGCTTTACGACACTGGATAAGAGACTAAGAGACGTTGGGGAGGCACTGGATGAAGCTGAAAACCAAAACAAACAAACAAACAAACAAATAAACAACAACAACAAACAAACAAACAACAAAATAACAAATAAACAAACAAACAAACAAACAACAACTGGATAACAAACAAACAAACAAACAATAAACAAACAAACAAACAAACAAACAAACAAACAAACAAATAAACAAACAAACAACAAACAAAACAATAAACAAACAAAACAAACAAACAAACAAACAAATAAACAACAACAACAACAAACAAATAACCAAACACAAACCAACAACAACAAACAAACAAATAACAACAAACAACAACACAAACACCGAGTAAGCTACTGACTGAAAGTAAGAAAGAAAGAAAAAGGAAAAAAAAGGAAAGAAGAAAGTCTTGTGTGTGCCAGCATAAGGTAGGTGTGTGTGTGTGTGTGTGTGTGTGTGGTGTGTGTGTGTGGTGTGAGTGGAAAAAAAACGCGGTTCACCCCCCCCCCCCCCCCCCCCCCCAAAAACCCAGACCTCCGACAACACACTACCTTTTCCCTTACCACCACCCCCCCCCCCCCCCCCCCCGTCTTTCTCCTCCCTCCCTTTTCCCCGCCGTTTTGCCTTCTCTCTCTCTCTCTCTCTCTCTCTGTCTTCTGTCTGTCTGTCTGTCTGTCTGTCTTTTCCCCCACTCGCATATTAAAACAAACACATCAGGACACTAAAGTAACTTTATTGACTATGAAAGCAATGATAATTAAACTAATACCTTGTTACTATGTGGAGATGGTAGGAAAGCGGCTGGGAGAGAGAGAGAGGGGGGTGGGGAAGGAGGTCAGGATAAGGGAGAGAGAGGAGAGAGAGATAGAGAGGAGAGAAGAGAGAGAGAGAGACGCGAGAGAGTGAAGAGAGCGACAGAGAGAGCTACAGAGACGAGAGAAGCCAAAGAGTGGCGGGGGGTCGAGTGGGGAGAGACGGAAGAGAGAGGACAGAGACAGAAAGAAATAGAAAGAGAGACAGAAAGCGAGTAAGAGGGAGAGACATGAACAGACGGAGATGGAGAGAGAGTAGAGAGAGAGAATGAGAGATAGAGAGAGAGAGAGACAGAGACAGAGAAGAGAGAGAGAGAGAGAGACCGGAATACAAGCAGAAACACAGAGAGAGAGAGAGAGAGAGGGAGGGAGGAGGAGAGAGAGATAGATGGGGGAGGGGAGTCAGAACGGTAAAGCAGAGAGAGGTGAAGAAAAGGAGGGAAGATGGGAGAGATGACAGAGAGGGGGGTGGGGGTGGGGGAGGGATAGAGAGAAAGAAGAGAGTGGGTGAGTCAGAGAGGAAGAGACAGAGAGAAGAGAGAGAAAGAGAGAAAGTGAGACACTGAAAGAGAGACAAGATGAAGGAGACAGGCTGCGAGAGAGAGAGAGAGAGATAGAGAGAGAGAGAGCGATAGAGAGAGAGATAAGTGGAGGAGGGAGTTCAGAGAGAGAGAGAGAGAAGAGAGAGAGAGAGAAAGAGAGAGAAGTGTTAGGAGGAGGGAAGGAGGATGAGACGTAGAGAGAAGCGAGAGAGAGAGATAGAGAGAGAGAGAGAGAAGACTGAGTCTAGAGTTTTGGGGGGGGGAGTCAGGTCAGAGAGAGAGAGACGAGAGATAGAACGAGAGAGACAGACGGACAGACAGATATCACGAAAGAGACCGACAGAAACAGTGAGAGAGATAGATAAGAGAGAGAGAGAGGATGAGAGATGAGAGAGAGAGAGAGAGACTGAGGTGAAAGGGTTAGAAGGGGGTGAGAGAGAGGGGGGGAGGAGAGAGTCGAAAACGTTCTTGGTTATAAGCTCCCAGCCCAGTCACCACTGTAAACTGCGAAGTGTAAAAGCGAAGGGGGGGGGGGGGGGGGGTGGTAGAGGGTAAGGGGAGAGGGGTGAGAGAGAGAA
>JADBJO010016490.1:0-2500 GCA_016801955.1 Conus betulinus | reverse complement strand
GGGGATATTTGCAGGACAGAAGAGCAGCAAACAACAAAAGCAAAACACGAGAGAGAGAAAGACAAAAAAAAAGCAAAAACAAAAACAAACAAAACAAAACAAAACAAAAAAAAAAAAAAAAACACCCAAACAAAACAAACAAAAAAAAACGCATGCTCTCTCTCTCTCTCTCCTCTCTCTCTCTCTCTCTCTCTCGCTCTCTCTCTCTCTCTCTCTTCAAACGACATCCAATCAAAACTGTGATTACTTTTGTTGGTTTACAGCTGACATTAAAGCTAAACAATAGCAATAAGTTAAAAGCAATAGGCACATACACGTTAAAAATGAACATAATTTCTCTCTCTCTCTCTCTCTCTCTCTCTCTCTCTCTCTCTCCTCTCTCTCTCTCTCTCTCTCTTCGTAGTCCACTTCTTACTCTTACTCTCTCTCTCCTAGGTCGAGAATGATAACGTTTATTTTCACTAATGGACTGACTCAACATTCCAGAATAATGAAATCGGAGGCAAGGCTGGAAGGGAAGGGGGAGGGGAATACTTATATAGCGCCTATTCTCGGCTAGAGACCAAGCTCTAAGCGCTTTACCATCCACACTCGTTTACACAACGGGCTGCCTACCTGGGTAGTGCCGACTGAAGAGCTGCCAGCTGGCGCTTCATTCAGTCGTTTCCCGTGTCATCCAGTCAATATCGTTCAATATCGTTCACTCAATTCCCTTACTTCCTCCATTCTTTCAATCTCTCACGCAGGGTGCATGCTATGTGTAACGTGTCATCCATACCAACGGCCAGACTGGCCTTCTCTTCCGAAAGTTGGTGATGGGATTTTATGTGTGTGCAAGATGTTGTGCGTGCGTTCACACACGGAACCACGGTTTTATAGTCTCATTCGGAGCAAAAACATAGTCAAAAAAAGCAAATATAACTGGAGAGAGAAAGAAACCTTGTAGGCAAACATGCCTTTTCTCAACGGAGAAAGCACTCTTACATTCTCTCTCAGTAAACAGTATGTATCTCTTATAACAATACACACAAGTATATGGCTTAGAGCAGGTCTCTTTTACAAAATTCAGATAAGTAATTTTCTTTGTAGTTGCCATAAGTTTAGGAACACGTACACACACACACACACACACACACACACACACACACACACACACACACACACACACACACACACACACACACACTACAAATCCGCGCTCAGCTGTGCTGTATCGATTGGTTTCTGTAACAAAAGGCTTTCGACAAAAATAAAGCAAGGGGCAAGCACATTCTCGTGTCAGACAGTAGCAAGTCAATTTAAAAGCATTTGGTTGTGAGTAATATTTTTGGGGGGATGTACATTTCCTGTAGTTCTTTATATTTCGTACAAACAAGAATAAAATGCAATTCCGATTCTTCTGTATTAAGACAAAATGGACAGTTAGCATTTTCTCGTTTGTTTGAATGTCTTGACCGATGGGGTTTTAACTGTGACACACCGAGTCTTATTCTTGTTAGGTGTTTTCTTAGAACAGGATTTCTGACATTGTTTTATATAGTTTTGGAACATCACAGAGTTGTCTAAACGATGAGTAGAATTTATATCTGTCCCTAGACCTAAGAGTGGAAGTCCAAATCTTGCAAACGGCAGTCAAGTAATCTCTGCTTGAAGGCAGAAACAAAACCTTTAACATGACCCACACCTTGGTTATCCCAGACATAGCCAAACCCATATCTATATAAATTATAGCATATGCTGGTTGCCCAGTTCTTTTTTGCCATTATTGTGGAGGATGAATAGCACTTTGTATGCTTTCTTTGGTAGGCGGTTTTCTTCCCATTGTGATAAGTTTAAGCCAGTATTTAATACATTTGTGTAAGTCTGAATATATAAGGGATACCTGCCAGTTTCACATATAGGAGTGCACTAGGTGTTTTAATGCTAACATTTAACAATCGTTTCATGGCAAGCAGATGCACTCTTTCGATCACAGTGTGATTTGCTGTCAAAGCCCCAAACTTCTGCTCCATAGGTCAAATAGGCTGAATTTGACAATCAAATATCTTAAAGAAAAGTTTGGGATTATTTTCCCCCAAGGGACCACAAAAATTTCAAAATACTGAAAACGCCTCTTTTAGCTTTCATAGCCATGTCTTCCAGTGAGTAAGAAAAAGTTAGTCCCGTGGAGAAGATCAGTCCAAGGTACTTGTACTGGTTTACTATTTCTAATTGTTTGCCATTATAAAACCATTTCTTCTCTTCCAGCAACATGACCCCCATTTCTAAATATGATTATTTTAGATTTTTTCTTCATTAACCGTAAGCTGGAGTCAGAATGAGCTATATGTAATAAATCCGGTGACAAACTTATCCCGTGTTTTCCCGATTGTATAATGTCATTTGTTAGTTCGTTGATGAATAGGGAAAACAAAATTGGGCTGCAATTATCACCCTGTTTTAACCCCACGTGGACAATGAACGTGTCAGTGACGTCATTATTTGCACGAACTTTCGCTTT
>JADBJO010016489.1:38730-40404 GCA_016801955.1 Conus betulinus | reverse complement strand
GTCTCTCTTTCTCCTGTCACAGACTAATCCTAACCCCAACCCCTTAAAGCTCCCCCCCAGGCCCTCCTTGCACGATACCCACAATAAACATCCTGGAACAAAAAACGCAAACATACATAACCTCCCTACGTACACACATACATACACAAAACATACACGCATACTGCAAATACTATACGGCATGCATACCACAACATTAAATGCATACATTACATACATACCTACAAACATACAACATCATACATACATTAATAAGACATACATACGTACATATGTAGATATATATGTATATAATATACATGACATACATACATCATTTACATCAACATACATCATACATCATACACAAAACACTGGCCGGAGGGGGGGAAATGTCTTGTTGACATGGAGACTACAGTAAAAAATGACCAAGAGTACTTCTCTTCCTCATTGAGACTGTCCAGAGAGAGAGATGAAGATACGGACGAGAGGAAGCGAGGAGAGAGAGAGAGAGAGAGGAGCTAAAATGACGTGTCAGACTGGTGTCATTCTCACTCATGGTCATACACCCAGCCAAAACCAACTCTATTGATTATAGCTACCCCGCAAAAGCCACCCCAATGACTCCTCTGTGCCTAAAACTTCAGTTGAATGGCGCTTCTATCGAACAGGTAGATGAACACCGTCTTTTAGGAAACGAACGATAGATAGAGAATTGGAATGGCGATCTCATCACAATAATGTATGCAAAGCAATCTCAAAAAAGTTTTTTTCTGATCTCAATTAAGCGCTACATCACATTAACTTTAATGGGATTAAACCTTTTCTTCAAACGCACACATAAGGTCACGTAAATCAATAACGCTTTCAACAGTGTGGGACGCGAGTAATTATGATGCCCAAAAAAAAGGCTGAATTCTCTCCATACACGTGCAGCAAAACTACTCCATCCAGTACTACCTCTAACAACAGATGAAAAACTAAAAAGCGCTGACATACTATCACAGAGCGGGCAACTGGAATTCAACAAGGCATCATTTATGTTTACAGTCTCGACAGATACTATGCCATGTTATATCAATGCCCTTTTTACAAGATTGAACAGCTCTTCTGGCTCGAAGAAATTCCTTCTCCCCTACCCACGCTTTGATCAGTACCAAACAAGCTTACCTTACTTTGGATCATATGTCTGGAATTCACTTCCACCGAGTCTACAAAATACGAACACGTTAAGCTTTTCACGAAACATATACATAAACATGATATGTCTTCAAAAATGTATTTGTTCGATTCAAATCCATTAACGTCCATTTGCAAAGTCTTCTTTTTAAAATCATACTTTGAATACACCGTCTAAACATGTAACCTTCATCTTGCGTATTAAAGATCAATCAATCATCAATCAATCAATCAATCAGGCCATCCATCCATCCATCCATCACCCATCAATCAATCAATCAATCAAATCAATCAATCAATCAATCAAACTCTCTCTCTTTCTCTGTCTGTCTGTCTGTCTGTCTGTCCTGTCTGTTCTGTCTCTCCTCTCTTCTCTCTCTCTCTCTCTCTCTCTCTCTCTCTCTCTCCATGCCAGAAAATTATTCCTGAATGCTTTCATACTCTCCTCAATCAATTTCTGTTCGGCACTTTTTACTAGACTAGCGCAAATTCAATGAAACCTTTCATCAGATCTCT
>JADBJO010016489.1:31230-33730 GCA_016801955.1 Conus betulinus | reverse complement strand
GGGGAAGGTGGAGGATGAATAACGGTAGTGAACTAGGAGTTGCGGGGGCCTCATTACAGACATAATCCACACGTTGTCCGCAGTATAACCGATGACAGGGTTGTCATTTTTTTTGCTTGTTTTGTTTTTCGCGGAGAACGTATTTTAAACTGCTTTCAGAGGTATCTTTTCAGATAGGATTAAACGGAAATGAAGAGGAGAAGGAGGTGAAGGCCGAACACACCACACACACACACACACACACACACACACACACACACACACACACACACACACACACACACACACACACGCACACACACACACACACACACACACACACACACACACACACACACACACACACTCACACACACGCACGCACACACACAAACACACACACACACACACATTCACTCACTCACTCACTCATTCACACACTCACTCACTCACTCACTCGTACGTACGTACGCACAGACGCATGCACGCACGCACGCACGCTCGCAAACACACACACACATGCACGCACACACACCACACACACACACACACACACACACACACACACACACACACACACACACACAAGCAGCACGCACACACACACACACACACACACACACACACACACACACACACACACACACACACACACACAAAACGAAGGCTAGAATTTAAAACCGGTGATAAACTTTTCGTCTTCTCTGCCTCCCTCCATCTTTTCTTACTTTCTTTCTTTTTTTCCACGTAGCTGATGGAGTGGAAACTCAAAGAAGAAGGCTATGAACCGGCGAGAACGTCGCTTTGAAAAAAAAAAAGAAAACCAGAGCGACAACCATCTTCCTATCCCTTCCTGACTTCATGTTCAGAAATTTCGTAACTCTTCATCGACTTACACGCAGAAAGGGAAGCACAACAAAGGTATGGAATATTTGAAGTTTTATTTCCCAACTGTAGAGGTCTTCAGATTCAGAATTCAAATGGTTAAGTGTACTTTGGCAACAAGACAACAAACAACGCCAATTTCAAGGCAGGCCTAAATACGTTTGCCAAACGAAGAATCGAAAAGATTTGCGCTTGAGTTGTGAAATAGGTCGCAAATAAACTCAATGACGTAATGCCTTGCAACAACAACAACAACAACAACGACGACGATGACGACGACGACGACGACAACAACAACAACAACAACAACAACAACAATAACACAGCCATATGCTGTTTTTTTAATTCAGTAATTGAGATGTGTTTCAGACTGTTTTCCTAATGAATAAAAAATACAATATTTTCCGCTCACAGATTGACATGTAAGTTGGAATACCTGTTAAAAAGATGGGAGGGGGAGGGGGCATAAGAGGACGGGATGAGGGATGGGAGTACAACTAGATAGAATACGGGCAGGAGGTGTGTTGTTTATCAATCAAGCCCCAGTACCCAGGTGTAGATAAAATGATGGGGATCAGCTAATGTAATAGACAACGCGCCAGTCGGTCGTGGAGTCAATGCCCTATCAGCCGTTTGCTTTTAACCCTTTCAGATCCACCTGTTCTGGTTCCAACCGTCCAAGAATGGGTGACGAAACCAAAGGATGAAAGGGCCGTGACTGCTGTCAACAGCGCGTGCTGTCTCACATTCACGTTACACATAGCATGCACCCTGCGTGATGGAAAGAATGAAGGAAGTAAAGTAAGGAAATGGAGTGAACGATATTGAACGATACTGACTGGATGACACGGGAAACGACTGAATGAAGTGCCAGCTGGCAGCTCTTCCGACGGCACTACCCAGGTAGGCACTTAGCTTTGATCGCTTCAGATTGCTTCTGAGTTCAGCGCAAGGAAGAAGGCACTCAAAGCTAAGTGCATTTTCGTTATTTTGTTCGTCTTTGTTTCACCTTAAGAAGACCTAAGAGGTCGAAACGTGTCGTGTGTTGTCTTGTGACTCGTTCATCCACGTTTCTCTGGGCGGTTCGCTGACATTTACTTAAGATTCGTCTCTAAACAGATAAAAAACGGCGGCTCTAGTAACACGTGTAAAGTCTTCATTTCCAGATTCACAATTTAATCTCCATACGACCCTTGCAATGTTTCAATGCCAGAGGTGCATCTAGCAAAATTACAAAAAAAATCATTCTGTCTCAGACGACAAAGTTAAAGAAAAGAAAGGAAAATTCATTAGTCATAGACCGACACAGGCAATTATACAGCACGGAACTTCGTAGAAAGCTCTCGGACCACAACGTGGCATAGCGATCAAAATGCATGAAATATCCTAGAAAGGTTCTCTGAGTCCGTCTGGAAGTCTCTGGCACCGTGCCAAAGGTTGTGGAACTCAAAAAAGAAAACATCTGGAACCAGTATGTACCTCTGTCAGCCGTGCACACGTCACCTGGCGGGCCTAAATAAAAGTGGAACAGTTCTTGATAACAGGTGTTGATAAGTGCTTAAAACGTATTGATCTAAAAGTCATCAGCAATGCAAGACAAATTTGGTAAGTTCGTAATTTTCGTGTAACGTACGTA
>JADBJO010016489.1:23730-26230 GCA_016801955.1 Conus betulinus | reverse complement strand
TTTCATCAGAATCTTCAAACGGGCCCTTACAGCAGTTCTTCTGAAATCAGCGAGCCTCACAAAACTGGACTATATTCAAGCTGGAGTTCTTCCACTAAATGATATGTTTGCTGTCAATAAAGGAATGTTGACATAAAGAATCGTATCTGGATTGGCTCCGCAAGCCATTCAATCAAAATTAGCACAAATTTAACAGAAATTTAACAAAACTCCCGGTTCGCATACAAGAGTAACCTATTTAAAACAAGACTGTTATTCTGGTCCGCTTCTCTGGAACTCGTTTCCACAGGGGCTGAAATGCTATCCAAGCTCAGAATCTTTCAGACGAAAATTGTTGACGTATTCTGCGCACTCACATGGGTTATGAAAAGTATGCAGTATATATTTGATATCATCAATGCCCACCCAAATACATGTTTTTAACTGTATCATCAACAACATACATTTCACTTACCTTCCCAAAGTAATTCTTGCTGTCTAGAAGCGTCATCACTGTTTCAAAATACACTGGTATGATTACTGAAAGCTCTGTCAGTGCATGCAAGTGCCAGTATGTAAAGTTCTGTACTCTCTCCAAGCATTGTAACTACACAATGATAAGTACATGACTTATTTACCATTGATGCACTGATGCATTATCGCTGTCTTACCTAAATCCGATGCACTCTCTCTCTCTCTCTCTCTCTCTCTCTCTCTCTCTCTCTCTCTCTCTCTCTCTCTCTCTCCGCATTACTTCTGCATTACTTTTTTTTCATTTCACTTAATTAATCATTCTAGTCTTGCGTAACATATAAGTCGTAAAAAAAGGAAAAGAGGAAGGGTTACGATAGCATCCATCTCTCTATCTCTCTTTCTCTGTTTAACACACACACACATACACACACACACACACACACACACACACACACACACACACACACACACACACGCACGCACACGCACACACACACACACATATACACACAGAGAGACGCACACATGCATGCACACGCGCGCGCGCGCGCATACACACACACACACACACACACACACACACACACACACACACACACACACACACACACACACACACGTATACCCAAACATGCCCACTCACACATGTACACGCGCACTCGTGTACGCACCACACCTATAAGTGCGCGCGCGCGCGCGCGCAAACACACACACACACACACACACACACACACACACACACACACACACACACACACACACACACACACGCACATACATCATGGTAAATAAGTGTTATCAGTACTGATTTTATGAATGCATCGTCGTCATTTGACCAATGTTTCTACAATTGTTTCTTCTATTCATGCATTGTAATCACATCATGAAAATGTAATATGTTGATGCTATTGATTGATAATGTAGATTATCACCCTTACCAGTAAAGTGTGTAAATGATCCCAAAATATATGTATAAAATCATCATCTTACCAGTATAGTGTGTTAATAATCCAAAAATAGGTACGTAACACACCTCTATGCGTCTGTCTGTCTGTCTGCCTCTCTCTCGCTCAGGACTCTCTCTCTCTTCTCTCTCCTCTCTCTCTCTCTCTCTCTCTCTCTCTCTCTCTCTCGTTCGTACTGCTGTTACTGATGCTAGTTGATTAAAATCCATGATTTTCGGTAGTATATCAATACTGAAAAAACCCACCTCTCTCTCACTGTGCATCTCTCTGTCTCTGTCATCTCTCTCACTCTCTCTTTCTCTCTCTCCTTTGATAACTAATCGGATGGTCGCTTTCTATGTGAGCGTGTGTGTGTGTATGTGTGTGTGTGTGTGTGTGTGTGTGTGTGTGTGGTGTGTGTGTGTGTGTGTGTGTGTGTGAGTGAGGGAGAGAGAGAGATAGATAGATAGAGAGAGAGAGGTTGCGTGCGCGCGCGTATATGTGTGTGTATGTGTGTGCGCGCATTGTGCGGCATGTTTATGTGTGTGTGTGTGTGTGTGTGTGTGTGTGTGTGTGTGTGTGTGTGTGCGCGCGCGGCGCGCGCGCGTGCGAGCATGCGTATTTGTGTGTGTGTGTGTGTGTGTGAGTGTGTGTGTGTGTGTGTGCGCGCTCAAACATTTTAGTAAAGCGAGCGTTTTGAAAGTAAGTTAGACGTAAATCCACGAAGCACCGCACTAAAGCGCTGACTTCAATGCGAAAGACGGCGACTCTCACGCACAGAGCCTGAAGTCGCATACACGTTTCTTCCGAGGCACCACACGCACGTGAACTAAATGCGTGTTGAGAGTTTGTGGGGTCACGTAATCATCCGGGCATTCTGTCCAGTGTGAGCGCCTCTCTCTCTCCTCCTCTCTCTCTCTCTCTCTCCTCTCTCTCTGTATTAGAACATCAGTCCGGCGTCGTTGGTGAGGGTACTCTTTCTGTTGCTGGTTGCAATGTGTATAAATCAGGTCGAAGTCGGTGAGTTTTAGTTCACGGACCGTAAGTACGGTTTACGGTTCTAATTCCATAAATAGGACATGTCTTCCATGTGATTTTGTTTC
>JADBJO010016489.1:17500-22566 GCA_016801955.1 Conus betulinus | reverse complement strand
AAAGGTAGTTTCGTCAGTCGGAGCCGGGCGCGAGAGGCATACTATCTTACCGGTCTACCGACTCTCACCCCACACCCCCCCACCGACTCCCTCCCCAGCCCTTCCCCCACTTCTCTCCTCACTGATGGCGTGTCGGCGATTTTAAAAGCAAACGGAGTAAAGTCAAGCTGGCGGAATTTCGTTTCTCCACCTCGTACATTCTCATACCAAACCACCCCCCCCCCACCCCCCCCCACGCCCCCCCCCCCCCCCCAAAAAAAAAAAAAAAAATTCTGTGCCATATGTTTATCTTAAAGACCTGAGTGGCAGTAATGCGTATACATGTAGGCATGCAAGCAGATTTATTTTATTTTTAATTTAAAAAGAAGGCATTCCGCTCGACACAGGGGACAAAGAATCGGGGCTGGTGCCACAGAGACCGGAGTACAATTCTCTGTCATACAGACCGGAGTACAATCTCTGTCATACAGACCGGAGTACAGTCTCTGTCATACAGACCGGAGTACAATCTCTGTCATACAGACCAGAGTACAGTCTCTCGTCATACAGACGGAGTACAGGCTCTGTCATACAGACCGGAGTACAAACTTTGTCATACAGACCGGAGTACAATCTCTGTCATAGGGAAGACCCATTTCTTTACAGGGTGAAATCAGTCATCCACAAACACGACAGCCATCTACCCCCTGTTCTCTCCCCTCACCTATCTTGTCATAGATTACAGTTTGTTTTAAGGTAAGACCCGCAAGATTTCTTTTCTACCCCCAGCATAGTTATTTTCCAGTGTTCAATCGGTGATGGTGCAACAGCATCACATATAGTACACGTTAGTTAGCGTGAGTCGAAAGATTCTTTGCACTGGAGAGGGAAGAGGCGCGCAGCCTGTTGATGACGTTCTTAGCGTCTCCAAAAATTTTAAAAGGGCGGAGGGGGGCGGGTGTTTGTATGTGTGAAAGGCTGGTGATATTCATCAACAGGAGAGGGGAGGGGGGTCATTTTCCAATTTCTATAAAAGCTGCCGGGGTGGGATAGAGGAGTCCATATTCTTGTAAAAGCGAGAGAGTTGGGGGGCAGGACGGAGGGAAAGGAGGAGGGAGGCGGCAGGGGGCGGGGGGGGGGGGGGGGCGGGGGAGGGAGGGGCTCACCTTCTTTTTAACAGGCTGATCTCTCTTCTTCCAAAATGCTGAAAAAGAAGGGGAGAGGCGGTGGGGGTGGGGGACACTGTAAGCCATGACGTTCATGTTTTTTGTTTTTGGCTTTAAATATGGAGGGATGGGAGAGCAGAAAAAAATAATCTCGTGTATTTTCATCGAGATGGAGGGTGGAGGTGGGAAGGGCTTAGCCACCCCCTGTCTCCCCCACCCCTCCCCGGTTCCGACGCCGTTGTTGTTAGGTTGTATTAAATGCATGATATTCATACTGGGATTCAGAATCAACTCACTCATCACACATTTTGAAGTGACCTCCCCTCGGTCGTTGCGGGTTTGTTTCCGACGGTGAGAGAGACCATTGCGTTCCACTGGTCAGCCACGGCACGCCTCAAGCTGGGCAGCCCCCGCCAATAACTTGCTGACATGCCACAGTCTGCCTGCTTCAATGGGTGCATGTGCCTGGAGCCCAGGGGAAAGACCGAAGACAGACTGCAAACCCTGAACCAGACATTCAAAAAAAAAAAAAAAAAAAAATCAATTGTACCAGCCTTGCGGCTGGCAACCCGGAACGCCAAAGCGATGTGTTCTGCCTTTCTGACGACCGCCAGCAAGTTACACAACGCCAGGAAAACAGCCATCATTGACCGCACGCAAGCTGAAAATGTTTAACATTGACATCGCTGCGCTGCAAGAGACGGGACTGCCCTATCCAACGGCAGCCTCAGGGAGAAGGACTACGCGTTCTTTTGGCAAGGACTTGCAGCCGGAGGAGCACCGACTGTACGGCGTTGGATCTGCAGTTCGAACTCTTTCCTATCCTCATTGAACCACCTTTCAAGGGATCGGCGCGAATCCTCTCTCTGGACCAACATACATCCTTAGCGTCTGCACCCCGACACCCTGCTCTACAACCGAGGCAAAGGATGAGTTCTATGAAGAGCTGGAAGCCAAGATCACAGAGGTATTTGCGAAAGAACACCTGTTCTTGCTCGGGAACTTCCACGCCCGCAATGGTGAAGACCACAGTTCTTGGCCGCGGCTGCATCGGCCGCTTCGGCATCGGTAAGCTGAACGACAATGGACCGCGGCTACTTGAGCTTTGCTCCTACCAAGACCTCTGTACTGGGAACCCCCTCCCCACTTTATTTTTGTATCTGTAATTTTTCAGTGGAGAGGGATGGGGATGATTGGGGGGGGGGGGGGGGGGGGGGGGGGTTAGGAGGAATGGGGTGGTGTGTGAGTGGGTCTATCTTTGGCCTAGACAACAAGCTTTTGATGCGACAGAAAGTTTCACTTCATCCGATTATGCTGAAATGTACGATGTTAAAAAGACAACGATTGACAACAACCGATGCTGATAAATTATTACGAAGCGTCAATTAAAATGCGAGAGAGAGAGAGAGAGAGAGAGAGAGAGAGAGAGAGAGGAGGGGATTGTTATTTGTGATGCATAAGTTATCTCGCTGTCTTAGCTACCCTTGCTTCCGGTGCTTCGGATGTCCTCTCTCCGTTGCTCCACGCTCGGAAAGCCATGGGTATTTTTGTTTTCTCATTGTTAATGCTGCCTTTGTCTCATAGAAATTCTGATCGAAAAACGTCCTTCAAGTTGTCGTCCATCTTCTCGTATTATCTGGGAAAAGAGAAAAAAAAAAAAATGTTTAATTTGCAGCTTGTCACTTTTTCTCATCTTCGGAAAGTGTCATCCACTATCAGGTCGAATCATCTTACACAAACGTCCGTGGGTTTACCGTTTATAACTTTCTGTCATTCCAGAAAAAAATGCCCTCTAATTAACTGTCTGTGACTTCATATAAACGAAGAAAAATTTCCCTTGATTTACCGTATATGATGTTATATCATCTTAAAGAAATCTCTTTTATCTTACTGCCTCTATCATGCTCTGTCCTCCTAGAAATGTGTCCCTTGTATTTATTGTCAGCCACATACGTGATCCTAGAATTAGTATCCTTCATATTTATTATGATGTCAAGTCATCTCAGAAACCAAAATTATTAAAAAACTACGGTTATGTAACGTTTTATCATCCTACAACAAGTCCATAGAATAACTGATTATCACATTATGTGGTCTTTGAAAAATAATTTCGTTCAAATTACTGCCGTCCTGATTGCGACTGGAAATCCACAGCGAACTATGGGTGAAGAAAACAATTGGAATTATCCTATGCCAAAGACAAATTTTCCACAGGCAGACTCCAATGAAAGAATAACAGAAAAGAAATCGAATCGAGGAACTCTTACAACACAGTTTTCCTGGTAATGTATTTTGCTTTCGTTTATTTTGGTTTGTTTTTGTTTGTTTGAGTGAACACTTTTTTTTTCTGCGCACGCAGACAGAAAAGAACTCGATCTGTTCAGAGAAGACCGTTATAGTCTGCGCCAGTATGATGCTCTTTTCTGTTGTTTGACTATCGTTTTGGTCTAGGTCACTTTATTGCCTCCCCCCCCCCCCCCTCTCTCTCTCTGTTCCAAATAATCATGCATGTTATCTATGTCAGGGTGTTTTGTCAACAACAAACAAAAAGCAATGTCATAACAAAGGGAATAAAACAGAGTTTAGAAATGCAGGAAGTGGGCCTGTGACCTTAATCCTATCTTTTCGCCGATTACACTTCACATTTTTGTTGTTGTGAAGTCTCATTTTTCTTCGATGTTTTAGAGCGTCTGGTCTGTTATCGGAGTGTTAGGTGTGTTTGATGCTAGGCAGGAACGTACGTCAGGTCGACTGATGGAACATGTCTCTCGGCTACAGGTAGTCTTGGGGGAGACATCAGGAAAAAACAGAAGGTCAAACGCCGATGGTGGTGTGTCTTGGCTAGGTCCGTATGTGTGGGAGCCAAGATGGTCGTGTCTGCAGTGTTTTTAGATGCGGACTACCTTCTATTAGTGTGTACACGTCTGGCAACCTGGCTGTATACACAGTTCCTGAGCGAGCGCGCGCGCGCGCGCGCGCGGACACAACACACACACACACACACACACACACACACAACACAACACACACACACACACACACACACACTCACACACACACACACACACACACACACACGCACGCACGCACGCACACACACGCATGCAGGCACGCAGGCACGCACGCACGCTCGCACGCGCGTGAGCACACACCACACACAACACCACACACACACACACACACACACACACACACACACACACAAACTCACTCACACACACACACACACACACACACACACACACACACACACAAACACACACTCACACATGTATGTATGCATGCATGTATGTACGTATATACGTACGTACGTACCTACGTACGTACGTACATATGTATGTATGTATGTATGTATGTATCAATCTATCTATTGATCCACCTGCATTCTGACCTACCGACCCACAGACCCACAGACCCACCAGACCAACAACCCACCGGTCCACCGACCAACCCACAGACCCACTGGCCCACACCACCGACCCTCCGACCGACCCACTGACCGACCCACCGACTCACCGACCGACTCACCGACCCACCGACCGACCCACCGACACACTGATCCACCAATCCATCGATCCAACGTCCGAGCAGCCGAGCCGAGCCGAGCCGAGCCGAGCCGAGCCGAGCCGAGCCGAGCCGAGCCGAGCTAGGCCAGGCCGAGCCGAGCCGAGAGCTTAGAGCCAAGAGCCGAGCCGAGCCAAGACAGGCCTAGCCGTGCCGAGCCGAGCCGAGCCGAGCCGAGCCGAGCCGAGCCGAGCCGAGCCGAGCCGAGCCGAAGCCGTGCCGTGCCTAGCTGATCCACCCACCGACCTACCCATCCACCACCCACCTACCCACCCACCCACCTACCCATCCACCGACCAGCCGGCTCACCGACCAACCCACTGACCGACCAGCCCACCGATTCACAGACTGACCTAC
>JADBJO010016488.1:38209-68613 GCA_016801955.1 Conus betulinus | reverse complement strand
TGAACATCAGAGAGAGTGGTGCCAACCCGGACCTGAAACTGTCGGTCTGCCAAAAAATTTTGTATGAAAAGTGGAAGATGACCCCGAAAACCTATGATGTTTACGGAAACCACACTGTTCTTTCGCCAAAAGGCCGTCGGTTTCAAGTTTCCACATGAGTCTAGCGTTGACCATTTTCTCCATCAGTTTACAGACACAGCTGGTCAAAGCTATTGGATGGTAGTTTGACGGGTTGGAGAGATCTTTTCCAGGTTTAGGAATAGGAATGATGAGGGCTTTTCGCCAAGATGGTGGGAAGAATCCAGTAGTCCATACATGGTTGTATACATGTAGCAGGATGTGCAGACCTTTTTGCGGAAGATGTTTCAGAAGTTTATAATGGATTTCATCTATACCCGGAGAGGAATCGTTGCAAGAAAGTAAGGCGGATTTCAATTCATTTAAAGTGAAAGGAAGATTGTAGTCTTCCACGTTGTCTGACGAAAAGTTGCAGGGTGATTTTTTCTTTAAGGGCTTTGTTTTTGACAAAACTGGCTGACTTGTTAGAAGAGAGAGGAATTCTTTCAATGGTTGAAGCAAGCAGATTAGCAACTGCTTTTTTCTCTGTTATTAAAGAATCAGAAAACTTGAGGTGGTTCACAGGGGGCAGGTGTTCTTCCCTTTGATTTTCTTGATGATTTTCCACACTTTTTTCTTCGAAGTTTTGGATGTGAGACTTGAGCAAAACTGTCTCCAAGATAATCGCTTACTGGTCTTATATATGTGTTTCGATTTGGCCCTCAGTTTCTGATGCGCTCGGACGTTGGGCATCGAGGGTCTGCAAGAAACCCTACGTTGAGCTCTTTTACGGGTTTTGTTAATTTCTTTGCACTCAGAATTGAACCAAGGAACTTTTGGCATTACGGGCTTCTTGGAAGATGTCTGGATGGTTGACTTTGCGCAATTCAGTATGAAATCTGAAAGACTTCCTGCCGGATCGTCACTATGCAGGATCTTGTCCTCTTCCAGATCCATAAGAAACTTAGTGGCAAAGAGGTCCCAATCTGCTTTGTTGAAATTGAGGCGTTCTGGCAAAAGACTCGCTCTCTGCATTTGTACACCGAAGCAGCAACACAGGAAAGTGGTCACTACCATGCAGGTCCTCATCAACCTCCCAAACAAAATCCAAAAAAAAAGAAAGATGGATCACAGACAGAAAGATCCAGACAAGATGTGGTGCCATTAGCGGAGTGAAAGTAAGTTGGTGATTTCCTGTTCAAGACACACAGATCAAGCTCCGAAAACACTCCTCTAAAAGCAGACCCCGTGTGAAGATCTCTCACTTCCCCATAGAGGAGAGTGGCCGTTCAGATCACCCAACAGCAGGGTCGAGGAAGATAGGAGATAAGATAATAATGTTGCTTATAGCCCAGCCGACCGCAAAGGGCCATATCAGGGCTGTCACCACGTTAAAAATCAACTCAGGCGGAACATCTCTGAACAAGGTTTTCATGGACTCTGCTGTAAAATGTTTGTGTCTCACATCGTGCAAATCCCAACACTCTAAAAGAATATGTTTCATTGTGAGTGGCACATGACACGGAATGCACCAAGGAGCTTCTTCACTCTTTAAAAGGTAGGAATGGGTAAAATACGAATGGCCGGTGTGCAGCCGGCACAGAACTGTTTCTTCTTTACGACCACCAGACGAAGACGGGAGGAACTCCTTTAGGTTTGGACGGATCTGAAAGAGTTTGTTATCCGTCTGTGTATTCCAATCCTCCTGCCAGAGGTCTTTTACATAATCGTTAATTTTGGTTTCAAAATGAGAGCAGGGGATAGGTGTGTGTTTGACAGTTTCTCTCGTACGGCATTCTTGGCCAAACGATCCACCATTTCGTTCCCTCCGATGCCGACATGACCAGGAACCCAAGCCAGAAGAATGTTGTAACCCTCCGCTGTCAACTTGGTAAAAAGTTCAAAAAAGTGTAAAAGTTCGGGGTGCTGAAGATTGCGGCCAGCTATGGCCTCCAAAGCCGACAGTGAATCCGACAAAACCAGAAAGTCCCTCTTCGTAGATTGGGATTATCCGTAGTGCCAGAACCAGAGCTGTAACTTCAGCAGAGTAAGCAGAAGCGTCTGAAGGAATATGTTCTAACAGTATTTGAGAAGGAGCACACCAGAGCAGTAGGCTGCACAGGCCACTCCATCTTCAGACTTGGAACCGTCAGTGAAAATTTTCTGATAGGATGAGAATTTCGAACAGAGGTCAGCATACAAAGCCTTGTATGCTAGAGAGCTAGTGGACTCTTTGCGAAAAAGCTGCAAGATCAAAACGAACGAATCTCTGGTGTGAAAAAGGTCCACGGAGGTTGATCCGGAAACTTGGAAAAATCGGACACAACTCCTAGGTCTAGACCTGCATTCCGTGCGTGAGGCTGCATACGAAGACCAAACGGCGGAATACAGTTAGGTTGTTGTCAAATTTGCTTTGAAACTGAGGGTCAAAGACACAGTCATAGGCAGGGTTTTCAGGTTCGGAGAACAGTCTGACGTAGTAATTCAAAGACAGTTTCAGCCTGCGGTTGGACAGTGAAGGTTCACCTGCCTCTGCGTACAGGCTGTACACAGGGGTGGTGCGGAATGCTCCAAGACAGAGACGAAGCCCTTGATGGTGGATAGGGTCCAAGAGTTTTAGATACGACGGTCTGGCAGAGCCGTACACAGCACAACCATAGTCCAGTTTGGAACGGACCAAGGCTCTGTAGAGGTGCAGCAAAGTTTTCTTATCAGCGCCCCAGTCAGTGTGTGCTACGACCCGCAGAGAATATTCAGAGCTTTCTGGCAAGAGGTTTTGAGGTGTTTAATATGGCTGAGAAAGTTGAGTTTTTGGTCGAAAATAACTCCAAGGAATTTGGCCTCTGTGACAGCTGGAATGGGAGATTTCCCTATTTTGATTTCAGGATCTGGAAAAAACTGACTGACGAAAATTATGGAAGTGAATGCACTGTGTCTTCGTAGGAGAGAAAGTAAAGCCATTTTCATCCGCCCATTGATGAATTTTATCCACACAAAGCTGGAGCCTGCGCTGGACACTCGGGTACAGGCTTCCAGTTGCATAGACAGCAAAATCATCCACAAACAATGAGCAGTCTGAACCCTGCTGAACTGACTTGACAATGTTGTTAATCTTGATGCTGAATAGGGCCGGAGACAGTATGCTCCCTTGTGGAACACCCAACTCCTGCTCATGAACATCAGAGAGAGTGGTGCCAACCCGGACCTGAAACTGTCGGTCTGCCAAAAAATTTTGAATGAAAAGTGGAAGATGACCCCGAAAACCAAGATCATGGAGATCATGAAGAATTCCAGCTTTCCAGGTGGTATCGTAGGCTTTCTCCAAGTCGAAGAATATAGCCACTGCGTGGTGTTTGTTCAGAAAGGCGTTCCGAAGCGTAGATTCCAGACGAATCAAATGGTCCACTGTAGTATGATGTTTACGGAAACCACACTGTTCTTTCGCCAAAAGGCCGTCGGTTTCAAGTTTCCACATGAGTCTAGCGTTGACCATTTTCTCCATCAGTTTACAGACACAGCTGGTCAAAGCTATTGGACGGTAGTTTGACGGGTTGGAGAGATCTTTTCCAGGTTTAGGAATAGGAATGATGAGGGCTTTTCGCCAAGATGGTGGGAAGAATCCAGTAGTCCATACATGGTTGTATACATGTAGCAGGATGTGCAGACCTTTTTGCGGAAGATGTTTCAGAAGTTTATAATGGATTTCATCTATACCCGGAGAGGAATCGTTGCAAGAAAGTAAGGCGGATTTCAATTCATTTAAAGTGAAAGGAAGATTGTAGTCTTCCACGTTGTCTGACGAAAAGTTGCAGGGTGATTTTTTTTAAGGGCTTTGTTTTTGACAAAACTGGCTGACTTGTTAGAAGAGGAGGAATTCTTTTCAATGGTTGAAGCAAGCAGATTAGCAACTGCTTTTTTCTCTGTTATTATTAAAGAATCAGAAAACTGAGGAGGTGGTTCACAGTGGGGCAGGTGTTCTTCCCTTTGATTTTCTTGATGATTTTCCACACTTTTTTCTTCGAAGTTTTGGATGTGAGACTTGAGCAAAACTGTCTCCAAGATAATCGCTTACTGGTCTTATATATGTGTTTCGATTTGGCCCTCAGTTTTTCTGATGCGCTCGGACGTTGGGCATCGAGGGTCTGCAAGAAACCCTACGTTGAGCTCTTTTACGGGTTTTGTAATTTCTTTGCACTCAGAATTGAACCAAGGAACTTTTGGCATTACGGGCTTCTTGGAAGATGTCTGGATGGTTGACTTTGCGCAATTCAGTATGAAATCTGAAAGACTTCTGCCGGATCGTCACTATGCAGGATTGTCCTCTTCCAGATCCATAAGAAACTTAGTGGCAAAGAGGTCCCCAATCTGCTTTGTTGAAATTGAGGCGTTCTGGGCAAAGACTCGCTCTCTGCATTTGTACACCGAAGCAACACAGGAAAGTGGTCACTACCATGCAGGTCCTCATCAACCTCCCAAACAAAATCCAAAAACAAAGATGGATCACAGACAGAAAGATCCAGACAAGATGTGGTGCCATTAGCGGAGTGAAAGTAAGTTGGTGATTTCCTGTTCAAGACACACAGATCAAGCTCCGAAAACACTTCCTCTAAAAGCAGACCCCGTGGTGAAGATCTCTCACTTCCCCATAGAGGAGAGTGGCCGTTCAGATCACCCAACAGCAGGAAGGGTCGAGGAAGCTGCTCCAAGAGTGAAATGAGGTCCTGTTTGGTGACGCAGATGTTTGGAGATAAGTACAAACTACAGACAGTAACTGTTTTGTGGAGAGTAACCCGAGCTGCCACTGCCTGAAGCGGAGTCTGCAGAGCAACTGGGCTGTACAGAACAGAGTTGTGAATGAACAAGGCAACTCCACCAGAAGCACCATGTTCAACAGACTGTGCAGGTAGATTTAAAAAACTGTAGCCAGAAAGTGAAAAATTTTTGTCAGACTTGAGAAGAGTTTTGGAGGGCAATTAGCATCGGCCTGGCCTCACGGCACAACAGCTGCAATTCTTCATAATTGGAAGACAGTCCCCTGATATTCCAATGTATGATTGAATCCATTGTGGATGAGTCCATCATAAATGAAATATGGTGAAAGAAAAAAAATCTCGTAATTCTTCCTTTTATTCTATATCAACATCATCTGGATCCGAGAGAACTGCAAATCTGTTGAAATTTCTTTCTCTCCGCTTTTTTCTCTCGATCTGATACAATTTTGTTCGGCGTTTTTTTTTTAGGTGGCGACTTGGTCTTTCCTCCAGAACCGCCAGCTCCCTTGTTGACAGCTGTAGGGTGCCCTTTGGAGGATTTTGAGGGGGTGGTCTTGTCTTGTACTTCAACGACTTCCACTCTCTGCCGCTCTGAAGTGCCTGTAGGTCTTTTGCCCCCTGGTGGTCTGGGGGCGGGAGTAGGCTTGAAGACTGACTCGTATCTGAAGGCGACGACTGCTGGGGTTCATCGCATGCAGTGGTTCTGCCTGAGGCTACAGACTTGGTTTCTGGCTCTCTCTCGGCAAACGAGGACTCCCACCGTCTGCACTCCGATGCTGACTGTTGTTGGCTTCTTTACTGCAGCTGCAAACGAGAGCCCAGCAGTTGGTTGACTTTTCATAGCAATCTTTTTCGCCTCAAAAAACGGGATTCGCTGTTCAGTCTTTTCTCTGAATTTCCTTTTCCTTTAACCAGTTTGGACAGGTCTTCGATGATGATGGGTGCTTGCCTCCACAGTTGGCACAGAGTGGTGGACTGTCACACACACCCTGGTGGACTGGCTGGCAGCAGGTACCACACACCTCTTCCTCCGTACATCTATCCCTCACATGGCCGTACCTCTCTGGCACTTGAAACAGCGCAGAGGTGATGGGATGTACAGTGACACTGAAACTCTCAGGTAGCCCACCGTAATCGACTCCGGGAGAGAAGTAGTAGAGCAGAAGGTCAAGAAAAGGGTGTCAGTTGGAATCCTGTCATTGCCTTTACGCACAAGCACACGATGAACGTGGGTCACTCCTTGAGATGCCAGCTCTGACTTGATTTCAGCCTCCGACACTCCTCTCAGATCTCTGCACCGGATTACTCCTTTCGAAGAGTTCAGAGATTTGTGTGGAGACACTTTGATCGGTCGATCCACTAACGTTGTTGATTTTAACAGCATCTCGGAGTGCAGCTTGGATGAGCACTCAATCAGAAGTGACCCATTCCTCAGTCTCTTGACGCTCTTTGGCTTCCCGCTGAGGCCATTGATTCCCTTCGCAATCGCAAAAAAAGACTCAGGCCTGACAGAGGTCTATCTTCATCTGCTCCCTCCCACAATCAGCCAGCTGGGCCAGAAGCCTGAAAGGACTCTCGTCTCATGTTCCGAATCCGTGTCCGTCTCTGTTTCTGAATCCTGCCTGTGTCTTTTTTTTGTTTTTTTTTGGTGCCATGGTGTATTCATTAGAATTCATCTCTTTTGATTCCCACCCGCCATCGAGTCCCAACAAGGGGGATGCCCATTTTATACGGAATTCCAGTATATCTGGGCACCAGGACTTCAAAGGAGATATACACAGGCCTGAAAGCATCCCTGCCACAGAAGCTCCCAAACCCGTTTGACCCGAGCCGCCGCCTTCTAGCCTGAGCTAGGGCATGCACGCGACCAGCCGCTTGATCGAAGTGGGCCACTTCGACCACCTGTCTAGGGGAAGTCCAGGCCAAAGAGGTGTGTTGACTTGATGCACCGCAGTCACATCAGCGGTCTCAACCTCCAGGATCCTATTCTCCCCCATCACAGGACGCACCGCACGGCAAACACGGTGGGCCTCAAGAAGACCACAGAGAAAAGAGAGAGTGTTGGAAAGAAGACTTGAAGGGGAGACGAAGATAGAAAAGACCCAAATAAGAAAGGCAGAAAACAAGAAAAGGAGAAAGGCGGGTTACTATTAGTCAGGGTCCTCACCCTTAGCCTGTCTGACATGGGATACATCGAGATCCCAGAGACAACCATGTAGACCCAGTCCTGAAACCTGGAGCCAGTCAACCAAGGGCGTCACCATCAAGCAGTGCTGAAGAAGACCTGAAGAGACTTTTTCAAGAACTGTGGTGTGGTGTGAAAGTGTGGTTGTGTGTGTGAAAACCTGGCCAGGTAAGAAGTCATTGTACTACAACCTGGGATTTGGAAGTATCGATCTTTTATGTTTTGTGATTCCATTTTGTGTAATTGGATTCTTCATGTTTGATTATAAGTAGCATAGAATTATATTTCTTGTGCTCAGTCGTGTTAGGAGAGAAACGAATGCGTGACATCCCATTCCCAGAGACAGGTGAATGTTTGACGGGCGCATGAGTGTGCATATGCGTGTATGAGTGCAAAGATAACCTTGGTGTGTTAAGCCTGACTAATAATACATCAACTTAGTGCACTTAAGTAATACCATCACGTTTTCCCCCTTCCTGGACACTAATAGTGTATATTTCTTAGTTACCCTTCCTGGATGAAAATGTTGTTTGACAGTTATCTTCCCCCTTACCTCCCTTAATTAATTTTTTTTGTTTGTTTTTTTTTTTTTTTTGTTGTTTGTTTTTTTTTTTGTTTTCGGTGTAAACTCTTTAAAATACGAATACTTCAGAATCTACATAGTTCTACATATAGTTGTGTGTATATATATATATATATATATATATATATACACAAACACACATATACACATATGTCACCAAAGTCACAAAATTATTTTATATTTTATGTATTTTATTCATGATAACCGTACTGGGCCGAGAAGCCCATATTTTCTCAAAGCTGGCATTTTGCAATCAGGTAAGGGGCAATGTTACTTAAAGCCCAGCCGACTGCAAAAAGCCATATCAGGGCTGTCACCATGTTAAACTCAACTCACAAGTTGTCAAGAACAAAAAAAAAAAAACCAAAAAACAAAACAAACAACACAAAAAATACCTTTCACACATCTCTTTAAAATACTTCTTCTAAATAAATTGGATAATGAAATTTATGTGTATAAAAAGAGCGAAGCGTCAGCTATTTATTCATTACAAAATTATTTCATGCTGTTCGGTATTTCTCATCGAAATAGAGGAAAATATGACCTAAACACGTTAAAAGTGGCTTGACTCTGGGACATTAATCAGCGATGATTTAGCACATGAACAAAATTGTCAAATGGGACTTACTGCATTTTATTTCTTGGGTTCTGAGGTTGCCATTGATAGTAATTTATATGTGTGAATAGTTTGAATAGACGGCGAGCCAGACAACGTGGTTGCCGGGACATACAGCACAAATTTCTGTCCATTCCAGCGTTGCAAGGCCCGTTTTATCCGCGGCGCTGTGTTGCTGCCTCTGCTGTATGGTTCACCCCTATATATTCAGAGGTGCTGTGTGAGAGAGATCAGTGTTCCCTGGTGTGAGCAACTGGCGTGGGAGGCAGAGAGAATGCAGAGAGTGTACTCAGTGCGCTGAGTACGGGAGAGAGTTCCCAGGGCAGTGTTTCTGTTTTGACCTTCTTGTCAGGGACGGGAAATAAAAGAAGAAAAACTCTGCTTCATCCACGGCATCTTCTTGACTGGTTGCTGTCCCTTGGCTTCCATACATTACTATCTGCCTGTCTTCACCTGCACACCTCGGACCACTCCACATGGTCACAACTGGTGCTGTGAGCAGGATTGAAGACAGAAGGGACCAAGAAGACACAGCCCAAGAATACAGCAGAATGGGACGGAGGAACCAGAGGACAAGGGACAAAAAAAAGATTAAGATTAAAATTATAGTCCCATCAACAGCAGAGGTTATCTCAGGACTGTCACCATGTTTCAAACTACCACGTATATATGTTAAAAAAGGATTAAAAGCAAAACCTTACCCAACCCATTAAAAACAGATTAAAGAACCAAATCCTAGGATTAAAAACCAACACTTTGAAATCACTAACTGTGATCTGCAAAAATCAATACTGGGTATAGAAAATCTAACACCACCAAATTCACACAAACGATGAAATAAATTCACTTCTTTTAGGAAGTTAAAAATATTGTCAGGGGGAACATCAGGAAAAGAATCTTCATATTATCTGCAGTGTAATGTTTCCTTCTAATGTAATATAAAATCCCAGCAATCTAAAAGAATATGTTGGACAGATATCTGACTATCACACAGGCAACACAGAAAGGCGGGTCTTCTCCCTTTAATAAAAACGAATGAGTAAAATAGGCATGACCCGAAGGACACGGGACAATGAAGATAAGATAAGATAATGTTGCTTAGAGCCCAGTGGACCGCAGAGGGCCACATCAGGGCTGTCACCATGTTAAAATCAACTCACCAGTCATTTAAAAAAAAAAAAAAAAAAAAAAAATCTTTCACACATCTCTTTAAACGATATCTTCTAGAAACGCACCAGAAACTTCGTTAAAATCTTTCTTCTGTAAAATCTTAAATCAGATGAAAAATGTTAATCTCTCTCAAAAACCCAAAGATCATGTCAGGTGGGACATCTCTGAACAGGATTTTCATGGGACTCTGCTGTAAAATGTTTGTGTCTCACATCGTGCAAGTCCCAAAACTCCAAAGAATATGTTTCATTGTGAGTGGCACATGACATGGAATGCACCATGGAGCTTCTTCACTCTTTAAAAGGTAGGAATGGGGACAACGAAGGCAACCAGGCTGCAAATATGGATGGGCAAGGAGGCCAGCCACCCCTAGCAGCACACCCTCCAGGTCTACGCCCCCACAAGCTATGCAAGTTTTCTGGGGTAAGGTAAGGTAATGTTGCTTATAGCCCAGCCGACCGCAAAGGGCCACATCAGGGCTGTCACCACGTTAAAATCAAGTTTTCTGGGGAAGAAGGTGCAGAGGACTTCATACAGGGAGCCACCTTGATGTTAAAACTACAACCCATGCCTGATCTCTCGGCTGCTGGCTGGCTCCTGAGCGCCTTGCAGGACAGAGCACGACAGCAAGTCCTGACCATGGAGGCAGGGGAGATAGACTCGCCTGCAAAGATCTTCGCCATCCTGGAACAGCACTGGAGCAAGCACAGGGACTCCCACCGCCCTTACTGAAGCGTTTTACAAATGCCAGCAAGGCCTGGCAGAATCGGTGGCTGAATACGCCGCCGCACTCAGGGTTCTGCTGACGAAGACCAATGCAGCTACCGCCAACACCCTCTGGCCAGCCATGCTGAGGGATTCATTCGTCAATGGGCTGCATCCCTCATCCCTTGGGAGGGACCTGAAGCGTTTCCTAAGGGAGAGACCAGCCACCACTTTCCTGGAGGCAACCCTGGAGGCCCAGCACTGGATGCATAAGGTAAGGTAAGGTAAGGTAAGGTAAGGTAAGGTAAGGTAAGGTAAGGTAAGGTAAGGTAAGGTAAGGTAAGGTAAGGTAAGGTAAGGTAAGGTAAGGTAAGGTAAGGTAAGGTAAAGTAAGGTAAGGTAAGGTAATGTTGCTTGTAGCCCCGTCAACTGCATAGGGCCATATCAGGGCTGTCACCATGTTAATATCAATTCACAATCATTCATTCAAACAACTGGATGCGAGAGGAAAACACGCCAGAGCCCATTGTGCAGCCACCAATGCTGATGCCTTCCACCAGCTAACAGCCCAGATTGCTGCCCTCATGAGCGAAACAGCATCCCTGAAACAACAGCTGAGGGAGCAGCAACAGCCTGCTGTGTCGCAGCTCTCCAGACTTCAAACGGAAACCTGAACCTACCCCACCGACCAAACTGTCCCCAGCCAGAAGAAAGAAGGGGTCCAAAATGCTGGTGGTGCCAACGTCAGGGCCACAGGGAGGTAAGGCAATGTTGCTTATAGCCCAGCCGACCACAAAGGGCCACATCAGGGCTGTCACCATGTTAAAATCAACTCACAAGTCATCTTTAAAAAAACAAACAAACAAACAAACAAAAAAAAAAAAAACACTTTCACACATCTCTTTAAATTACATCTTCTACAAACACACCAGAAACGTCGTTTAAAATCTCTTTCTTCTGTAAAATCTTAAATCAGATGAAAAATGTCAGGGAGGCAGACTGCCGGGCCAAGCAGCAGTACCACCGTTGGAACAAATCCCAGCCCACAGTCAACCACCAGCAGCACCACGAGAAGCAGCAACAGGAAAACTTCTAACAGCCGTTGCCACCAATATGCAGGCAGCGGCAGACAGGAAGAGCACCAGGCTTGCAGTGAACTGTCGAACAGCTGACATCGCAATTAATTAAGCCAACACGTGAGAAACCTGAGGCAAGAAGACTGTCATGTCAAACTGCGTGCAGTAAACGGCGCTGAAGTACCCTACACTGGCCTCTTCCTCGTCGACATGGTGGTCTTGGGCACCCTCTGCCCCAGCGTCTCCACTGTAGTCATCAAGGAACCCACAGACCCATTTATGCAAGACCGCAAAAAGCGACTGCCAGTTCTGCTGGGTATGAATCCTCAGCCCATGTCTAAGCAAGTCCCCATCAGCACTCCCCCCTCCCCTGCAAGCCATCGCCCAAGAGATCAGGAAACGGCTGTGGGACAAAGTAGCCTGTGCCACAATCCACCAACGAATCCCAGCCTACTCCATAGCCACTGTCAAAGTGTCAAGTAGCCAAAGCCCTTCGCCACACCTCCTGGCCTTGCCCCTGTCCAGACCTCTCCCCCGTGGCCTGACGCCGATCCCTACATAGGTCAGCATGAAGTCGTGTGAACACTACATCAGGGTAGCCAACCTCTCGCCTGAAGACGTATTTATGCCAGGAAGAACTCCTATCGCTGTCCTGGAAGCCATCGAAGCTGTGGAAAAGAAGATAAGATCAGATAATGTTGCTTATAGCCCAGCCGACCGCAAAGGGCCATATCAGGGCTGTCACCATGTTAAAATCAACTCACAAGTCATTCATTCACACAATTCTTTAAAAGACATCGTCTAAAAACTCATCCAAAACTTTGTTAAAAATCTTTCCACTGTAAAATCTCAGATCCGATGAAAAATGTTAACCTCTTTCAAGAACTCAAAGATCGCGTCAGGGCGGAACATCTCTGAACAAGGTTTTTCATGAATCTGCTGTAAAATGTTTGTGTCTCACATCGTGCAAATCCCAACACTCTAAAAAGAATATGTTTCATTGTGAGTGGCACATGACATGGAATGCACCAAGGAGCTTCTTCACTCTGTAAAAGGTAGGAATGGTAAAATACGAATGACCGGTGCGCAGCCGGCACAGAACTGTTTCTTCTTTACGACCACCAGATGAAGATGAGAGGAACGACCGGTGCGCAGCCGGCACAGAACTGTTTCTTCTTTACCACCACCAGATGAAGATGAGAGGAACTCCTTTAGGTTTGGACAGATCTGAAAGAGTTTGTTATCCGTCTGTGTATTCCATCCTCCTGCCAGAGGTCTCTGACATAATCGTTAATTTGGGTTTCAGATCTGAGCAGGGGATATATATGTTGGACATTTTCTCTCTTGTGGCATTCTTGGACAAACGATCAACCATTTCATTCCCTCCAATGCCAACATGAACAGGAACCCAAGCCAGAAGAATGTTGTAACCCCCTCCACTTTCAACTTGGTAAAAGTTCAAAGAAGTGTAAAAGTTCTGGATGCTGAAGGTTGCAGCCAGCTAGGGCCTCCAAAGCTGACAGTGAATCCGACAAAACTAGAAAGTCCCTCTTCATAGACTGTGAGATTATCCTCAGTGCTAGTACCAGAGCTGTAAGTTCCGCAGAGTATGCGGAAGCATCTGAAGGAATATGTTTTAACAGTATTTGAGATGGAGCACCAGGGCAATAGGCTGCACAGGCCACTCCATCTTCAGACTTGGAACCATCAGTGAAAATTTTCTGATAGGATGGGAGTTTTTGAACAGAGCTCAGCATACAAATGCCTTGTATGCCAGAGAGCTGGTAGACTCTTTGTGAAAAGCTGCAAGATCAAAACGAATCTCTGGTGTGAAAAAGGTCCACGGAGGCTGATCTGGAAACTTGGAAAAATCGGACACAACTCCTAGGTCTAGACATGCATTCCGCGCGTGAGGCTGCATACAAAGGCCAAACGGCGACAGTTTGGGTTGTTTTCAAATTTGCTTTGGAACTGAGGGTCAAAGACACAGTCATAGGCAGGGTTCTCCAGTTCCGAGAGCAGTCTGACATAGTAATTCAAAGACAGTTTCAGCCTGCGGTTGGACAGTGAGGGTTCACCTGCCTCTGCGTACAGGCTGTACACAGGGGTGGTGCGGAATGCTCCAAGACAGAGACGAAGACCCTGATGATGAACTGGGTCTAGGACTTTAAGATACGAGGCTCTAGCGGCGCCGTAAATGATGCTGCCGTAGTCCAACTTGGATCGAACTAATGCCCTGTAAAGATGGAGAAGTGTGCGTTTGTCTGCACCCCAATCCGTATGAGCCACTACATGCAGGATATTCATGGCTTTGAGGCACATTGTATTCAACTTCTGAATATGGGCTTTAAAATTTAATTTTTGGTCAAAGGTAACACCCCAAAATTTGGCTTCTGTGACAGCAGGAATTTTAGCCTTATCTAGGAAAATTCTGGTGGTGGAAAAAGTTGTCTGAAATTGTGAGAGTGGATGCACTCTGTTTTAACTGATGAAAACTTGAACCATTTTTGACTGCCCACCGTTGGACTTAATAAACACACAACTGGAATTGGCGCTGTACACCAGCAAATGACTTCCCAGATGCATAAAGGGCAAAATCATCAACAAAAAGAGAGCAGTCTGAACCTTGGTTGACAGAATTGACAATTTCATTTATTTTTATACTAAACAGGGCTGAGGAAAGGATGCTACCCTGTGGAATACCCATTTCCTGCTCATGAATTTCTGATAATGTTGTTCCCACACGGACCTGGAAGGATCTGTCTGCCAAAAACTGTTCTATGAACACTGGGAGATTGCCACTGAAAAACCCATCCGATGGAGGTCTGACAGGATTCCATACTTTCACATCGTGTCATAAGCCTTCTCTATGTCGAAAAAAAATGGCAACAACATGCTTTTTCTCTAAAAAAAAGAGTTTCGAATGGTGGTTTCCAATCGATTAAATGGTCCATAGTAGAGTGATGTTTTCTAAAACCATACTGTTCCATGGTTAAAAGCCCATCAGTTTCCGATTTCCACATGAGCCTACCATTTACCATTTTTTCCATCCACAACCTGTTAAGACTACTGGACGATGGTTGGTTGGGTTGAATGATCCTTCCCTGGCTTCGGAATGGGAACAATTACAGCCCTTTTCCATGAAGCTGGGAAAGACCCAGACGTCCAGACATGGTTATAAATTTGAAGCAGAATGTTAAGACCCGAGTCAGGAAGGTGTTTTAAGAGTTGATAATTTATTTCATCAAGACCAGAGCAGCAGAATCGTGACACACCTGCAAGGCACACTTCAGTTCATTTAGATTAAAGGGCAAGTTGTAGTCTTCTTGATTGGGTGAGGAGAAGTCAAGCTTCTTTTTTTCTGCTTGTGTTCTGATCTTTAAAAAAGCTGTGCAGGCAAAACCGCTGGAGGTGATGTTGTAGCTTTCAGTCAGGAAGTGGAGTGGGCACAATGGTGTACTGTGAAAGAAATGCGCACATGGCGAACAAAAAGAGGTAACACTGACTCAAACGACAACAGAACATGGCACAGCAGAACATCTATGGGACATGTTTCATATCATGCTTTCAAAGTACAGTCAACATGCTTTCAACATTACAAACCAACTGCAGCACTACCAGTTTTTGAGAGACAAAACATGAATTCAACTGAATGTTTGGTGCACACTGACTTTGCAGAAAATTATGTTGGAAAACTCCACAAAGAAATACAGTCGACACACTCTGGTGCATCTCAAGTGCAGATGACATGCACACTAGGTGTTACTTTACAGGAGGGACAGAAAATCCTGTGCTTTTCTGTGGAGCATCAGATTCCTTACTGTCTGGGTGAACTGACATTGTTACTTGAGCCCGTACATGTTATAGACCGGTCTACTGGAGGCGACTCCTGTTTGAACTTAAGATAAGACAAGGTAATGTTGCTTATAGCCCAGCCGACCTCAAAGGGCCAAATCAGGGCCGTCACCCCCGTTAAAATCAACTCACAAGTCATTCATTCACACAATTCTTTAAAATACATCATCTAAAAACTCATCTGTTTGAACTTCTGCATGTGCAGGCTGATTGTGTCCTGTGTTGATGCATCTTGCATACAGGTATCAAAAACACTGTTCCCCAGTGTGTGTTTTTGTGGGCGGAGAGCCTTTTCTGCTCACATCGCATGCGTGTGAGTGCGTCAGTGGATATCTGTGTGACAGCACAGCTTGGGGGTGGGATGGGAAAATATCTTGAACTCTTAATGTTTTTTCGTGGAAGTGGGGAAATTGGTTCATGCATCAGCCTCACTGTGAACTGATCAATCACAGTTTTCCACGCATTAGCCTCATGTTGAATTATCCAATCATAGCCAAGTTTACAGTGAAGAAGCAGGCTGGGGGTTAGGTGAACAGTTGCTCTGTGTTATTTTGCAGCTGTTTCAGAGAGGAAGTCTCTGATGGTTTGTGTGCCGTTTCTATACGTTGGAAAGTTCCAGGAATCCTTTTAGGAACCTCATGTTCTGGATTCTGACTTAGGGATTAGCAGAGCTGCCTCGAGTCTGGAGGGGACTGATTCTGTGTTTCTGTGTAGTATTCTTCTCGCTGTTGGAGGTACAGTGGAAGGACTGTCGTTACTGTGAGTTGTGAAACTGCAAGTAACCAAGGTTTTGCTGGAGCTGCACTGAAGAGGTGGAGGGACTCGTGCCTGTAGATTTACTTGGTACCAGTGTCTTCCCTGGAGCTACTGTGCGATTACAAAACCTGGTGAATGCGCTGCGTTCTTGTTGGACTATAACCTGTGTTCCTGGAACCCTGGTGGGGTGAAGACTTAGTTGCTGTAGTTGCGTGCCGTGGACGTGCTGGTCTGGGGATGGCCTTGGTGGCACGGGACAACCCATCTCGGAGTTGGGCCGGACACGTTTTGGTTCAAGGTATGTTTGTTATAATTCAGTGTAGACATTTTAGTAATCCTGTCATCTGAACCTGGTTTGCAGTTGGACTGAGCCAGAATACGGGGGTCTCAGAAGGAAATCCTTATCTTATTTGTTGTTTTGGGGCAGCTGGAGGCCGGAAGCTGTCTGAGGTGCCAGGCAAGGGGCCGTGTTAGTGCCAGGAAGGGCTATTGGTTTTGTAATTAAACACTGTATTGTTTGCATTGAGTAGTTATGTAAACTGATATGATTCTGGGTATGTAAGATCAACATAAGGCGTTTTGTGCATGTGTAAGTACATTCATTCGTGTGATCTTTCAATAGTTTCAGTCACTGGAACCTGTCGGTGTCAGTATGGTCTGTTAGTCTTGTTAGCAGGCCTTAATGCCAGACTAGGAATTATGTATTTGTGTGGTTGCTAGTACTGTTGGCACCTGTCTGGAAGCTAACCAGGGGAGACAGCCCATTGTGAATCACTGGGTTTAAGTCATATATGATTCGAAGTTTGTTGAGGCTGTTTGTCAACCTTATGCGCACTGCTCAGTCAGTTGGGGTATGCCAGCTGGATATTTTAGCTGAAGATCAACTTTAACACAGACTGACAACCTTGGGAGTGCTTTTGGGAAATGATGTAGTGTGTGTGTGTGGTTGTCCTATGGTTCGGATACAGGTTGTTATGAGTGATGTTTACAGCAGTGGCAGTGACCAACAGATTTATTTTGGCAATAAGTATCTGCATCTTTTATCTCTTGCTTTCCAAGTTACAGACGTTTGGACCTTGTTCCTGATGTTGGGATTTGTGTGGGAAGCCTGTTTTTAAGGTTGTTCTGCTATCTAAGAAAAGTACACGATAGTGGATATGGAGTCAGACCAGGCTGTGGGTTTGAGTCAGACTGAAGTTTGACTTCGATTTTGTACTACTGTGTGGCACTGATGTCTTGTAAAGTCAGCCATGTATGGTTTGTCTGGAAAACTCTTTCCTTTTATGTAAGCAAATGATGATTAGACTAAGGCTAGTTGCTAACGCTGGTTTATCAATTTGGATAAGGTTACCGTTGGGTGCATCTTATGACTGGAATAGGTTATTTTAGAAACAGAACATCCAACAGTAATGACTTCGACTCCCACATGTTGTGCTCATGATGAGTGTGAATTTAGTATGTGTAGGGCCCTATGGGATTAATGATAGATTCTTAGTGGGGGATGCGCCTGTATGTGTCCACAGATATCTCCCTGTACTCCTGCCTTAGCTGTTGACGGGATCCCTGTGCGGAGAGTGGCACAGCTGGGCTATTGTTCCTGTTGCTGCGACAGTTCCAAGTAGTACATGTGAAGGTGACTCCCAGGTACCTGGGGTTATTTTCAGCAAGCAGAGTTTGTCCACTGATGCTCAGGTTGGCCTTCTGTTCTTTGGGTGAGAGGCTGAAAAACAGTGTAAGTGGTCTTCTTGGCATTAATTGTTACCAGCCACTGTTTTGTCGAGCTTTCGAGAACATTCAGCGCCTGCTGTAGCCTGTAGTTGGCAGTTGTGAGGTGTTTTTTTTCTGAGCACCATAGGTCAAGATCGTCTGCATAGATGGCTCCTTGGACTTTGCGTGGCACACCCAGCAGAGATTTGAGCAAGAATTGTGCACAAACTTGCACTACATGACAGTTATTACTTATCAGAAGAAAAAACCTAACAAAGGACCTTCGTGCTGACAAAAAAAAAAAACAAAAAACACAGTATCAAAAAAGCATTCGCTGTGTATTCACCAGAACACATTCCTGGCAATGCTTTAACTGACCAAGCAATACGCACAATACATGAAAATGAAATCATGCGTGTAACAAAACCAGGTACCTATATGGGCGTATGGCAAATGAGTGCACTGGCTAGTGTATTGCAAAGACCAGTATTTTCTGCCTTTCCCTGTCTTGGCAATTCTGTCGTGCCAGCTGATATCCACAGACTTTTTTTTGCCAAGGACCGAAGTTTACAGTGAGCGGTAGACAAACCCTCTGCCACATATCTCTGATGATCAGAGGAATCTGACCACCAGTAACAGTCAGGTACCTTTGATTATCATGTGGACATCAACAAGGTCAGACAAGAATAACAAGCACTGGATTCTGAACCATTACGTGCCAGCAGTTCCCAAAGCACCATAAACTGGCATCAGTTCAGATAAGCATATTTTCAGTCTGCCCCCACCTGATGAATGCCTCAGTGTACCCATGACAAAAAAACCAGGCAGAGTCCTAGAAGTGCATGAAGGTGAACTGTTTGCCGACTCCCTGCATGCAGTGGGGAAACCCTTCAGCAACACCTTTTTCTGGCCTTCCTTGTGCAGGGATCTCTCTGGTAGGAGTATGACAAACTTGTAACTGTCATCCCCAAACCAGTTTTGAAGACTGGCTCAGCCAAACACTTTGCTGTTGATGCACAAATATGAAAGCAGTCATGAACAAAATGTGTCCCAAACAGATTTTTTTTTTCAAGTCCTGTAGTCATTGTGAAACTGGCTGAGGACAGAGAGAGAAGGATGTGTGTGTGGGGGGGGGTGGTGGGGGCCAACATGCCATTTCTGTTGTTTAACATCGTATTTGATATCATACTGCAAGGTTATGACTTTCATCTTCATTAATTTTCCTTCATTTGCTGTGTAATTATGTTGAAAAGCTTTCAGTTCTATCTTAATATCTTTGTTGATTGTTAGATTGCATAAAGCATTCATTTCCATGGCTGTTTGATTCTAATGGCACCATGTGTCACTCGTGTTACCCTGAACTTGCTTAGTCAGTTCATTTAGTTATTTCATCCCTTTATTACACACCCTGTTATGCAAAGTATGTATGTGGAGTTTTCACACTGTTAGCCTTTCATCAAGTTTCTTATTTTAGCATTGAAACTTGCAGTCTATCCCTTGTACTAACCCCCTGGCCGCCCAGTTACGGATTCCCCCCCCCCCCCCCCCCCCCCCCCCCCCCCCCCCCGAGACATTTCCATGTGCAAAAATCTGCCTGAATCACGGGAAAATCCACAATCGTCATCATAGGAGTTTTCCTATCTTTATCTTTAGATCGGGGTTTCCCAATTCACACCAATAAGAAAGGCCAATATGTCTGCGATGAATATTCGTGAGTGAAAGCATCCAACGAGGCAGACAAGTGGTACAATACCATCCCCTGCAGATTTTCACAAGAGTTCAACATGGCTGAAGAAGAGCCACGAGTGGGACCAAGTGGCATCAAAAGAAAGTGTGTAGCAAAAGACTACAGCGACTTTGTTACCACCGATGTTGAGAGAAGTTCTTCAACTGATTGAGGACGAAGAATTTGTTGCCTATGATGACTCCAGTGTGTCAGAAGACTCGTTGGACAAGGACGAAGGTGACGAATCAGCTGTTCAGAGGAGTGGGGGTGATGTCAACCTCAACATTGCCAGAACAGAGCAGAGCTGGAGGCAGAGTATGAAGATGTGACTGACTCACATTCTGAAGTGGGCGAAGGCCAGTCAAGTGATCACAGCTCAGAAGAGGAGTGTAGTACTGTGAGTGAAGCAGAAGCCTCATCTGCTACAGCTGGCACACACATAACAGGTCAGCCTGGGGTCAGCCTGATCGTGGCCAAGCTAGCAGCATCAACAAAAGCGGCCAGGCGTTGTTTGACCCATGGTCATTGTCTTGTGCGAGTGTGCTGATGAATGGGTTTTGATCACATGGCATTCATCAGAAAACAGAAGACCTTACATGGTGGGCGTGGTGTGGGCATGGCACTTTGTATGAGTGTTTGTGATTTCACTCTGTGTGTGTGTGTGTGTGTGTGTGTGTGTGTGTGTGCAATGAAATGGTTTTTGAGTAGATACTTGAAACAAGACTGAGTGAGAAGTAGTAATGGTGCATGTGCTATTTGTGTGTGTGTGTGTGTGTGTGTGTGTGTGTGTGTGTGTGTGTGTGTGTGTGAGAGAGAGAGAGAGAGAGAGAGAGAGAGAGAGAGAGAAGAGAGAGAGAGTGTGTGTATGAGTGTGTGTGTGTGTGTGTGTGTGTGTGTGTGTGTGTGAGAGAGAGAGAGAGAGAGAGAGAGAAAGAAAGAGATAGAGACAGAGTGTGTGTGTGTGTGTGTGTGTGTGTACATGACTTTTATTTCATGTCAACAGGTGTTGGCAGAGGACGGGGGACCAGAGGTAGAGGACAGGGAGCTGCTGTCACCTAACAACACCCAGCCAGACATCCCTGACTTCACTGGTCAACCTGGCCTGAAGATACAACCAGAAGAGAACAGACCAGTGGACTATTACCGGCTTTTCCTCACCAATGAAATGTTGAAGATACAACCAGAAGAGAACAGACCAGTGGACTATTACCGGCTTTTCCTCACCAATGAAATGTTGAAGATACAACCAGAAGAGAACAGACCAGTGGACTATTACCGGCTTTTCCTCACCAATGAAATGTTGAAGATACAACCAGAAGAGAACAGACCAGTGGACTATTACCGGCTTTTCCTCACCAATGAAATGTTGAAGATACAACCAGAAGGGAACAGACCAGTGGACTATTACCGGCTTTTCCTCACCAATGAAATGTGGGACAAACTGGTTGCCGAGACAAACCTCTATGCAGATCAGGTGATAGCTGTCACCCATCCACAAAAAAGGTTTGCTTGCATCAAGGAATGGGGAAAAAAAAAAAAAAAAAAAAAAACAACACCACCATGAACTGTTAAGATTTTTAGGGCCATTATTGCTGACATCAGGGGTGGGACTCTCCATGGAGGAAAGAAGTGGAAAGTCTAGGGGCGTCCGGATGCATGCCCCCCCCCCCAAAAATTTTGGGCAGCTGCATTCAATTCTGTGCAATCTGGTGCATTTTGAGACTGAAATTAAAAAATTTTAAAGGAAAAAAGCCAACATTTTTTTTAACACAAAAAGCTATAAAAATCAACTATACTTACTGTCTTTCACAACTTGGACCAAGTGTAGATGAGAGGAGTTCCTTTTCAACCTAATGGCACACAACACTAATGCAAGATGTCCAGCTCCACACTTGGGGGGGAAATTGGGGGTAATTTATTTCGTATGTTGGTAGGTTATTTTAATTTATGGGTTATTATTAGTCCGTGGTTCTGGGGACCGAAATATTAAAAATTGTATTTAGTTTAGATTGCCGAATTGAGTTTACAGTTGGGGATTAATGATTTAAATTGGGTGTATTATTATTATTAGATTGGTTGACAGTGAGTCAACGAATTACTGGTGTAAATTTTAGATGCTGTTTTCAAACAGGATTAAGCATAAAATTAGATTTTTGCCTTTCATTGTGCATTCCTTCTAATTTTCGCATTTCGACAAATTTTGCTTATGATGTTCCAAATTCTGTTGTAGCCTGGCATTCACTGTGTTTGAAGGAATACAATAGTGAAATATGTTAGTTGGGTAGTTGCAGTTATTTGTGAATTCAATCACCATTCATACTTTGGACTGTTATTTTTAAAATAAAGTCAATGGTTTTAGAGAGTTTGGCAGCATGATAACAAGGGAGGGGCGTTATAATTATGTTATTAATTGAGAAATATTATGGGATGTCGACAGTCGTCGGTGTTGACAAATTAGCTATCTCTGCTTTTCGTTATTGATTGGGAAACTTGAATTTAGTGTTTTGATTTCCTATTTTATATTTTGCTTGTAATTTTCTATTTAATAAAGTGACTTTATTATTTTTCCTTTCTTTTCAGTGCTACCTTTCCGCATCTGCTACTATTTCTTGTTTCTTCTCTCTATCCCATTGTTTTATTGCTTTCATTATCCTAACCACCTATACTGAGGTATACTTTGAATTGTTTTGGGGGGTCAAATTTTGGAAGACTGTATTCTTTGGAATTGCAAGAAAGACAGACAGTGATTGGAATTAAAATTTAAAGTTGGCAATACATTGTGTATTTTTTGTTTCCTTGGGGTAAAGCGTGCATGAACCTGGGTTACAAAATTTTGGGGGGCTCGTCCGGGATATTTCTTGTTTTGTGTTCGATAAGATTTAATTAATGAAGTTAAATTCCCTTTCTGATTGGGAGTGAACATTCTAAATTGTTACTGTCAGAATAAGAAGGTGGTATGGCTACATGTGAGGATAACACAAATGGTGATGGGGTGGCGACAGAAACCAATAGCAGAGGCGGTCTCGGGGCTGAGATGGATCTTGCCACCATTCTCCACCGGTTGGATCAGCTGGAGGCCCTTCAGCGGGAAAACGCAGAACTGAGGGAGAGACTGGCATCCCATACCGGTCAAGCAGCACCATCAGCACCTGTGACGGTGCAGATCAAGGCTCCGACACCTGCACCCAGGCTTGGGGTGTTTACCGGACTGAAGCCTGCTGGTGGTGCTGAGGTGCCGTTCACTGAGTGGCATGACAGAGCCACTCAGTACCTTCAGGAAGCGACTGATGAAGATGAGGCCTGCCGGCGAGTGAAAGCCAGCCTAAGAGGAATCGCTAGTGAACAAGCAAAAATTGCACATCAGGGGATGCTGTGCTGGAGACCTTGAAGAATATCTACGGGAGCCTCGGCACACCGGAGGACTTGTACACCAAGTTTGTGTGAAGCTGCAAATGGACAAGAAGGAAAGCCCACCTGATTTCTTTAGTCGAGTGTGGGCAGCACTTACCGAACTGAACAAAAACGACAAGTATACCACCGAAGAAGCACACATGAAGATCTACTACACTTTCTTCACCAACATCTGCAGTTCCTTTTGACCCTGGAGTTGCGGGGTGAATTTGGGAGCCCAGGACTTGCTTCCCCTGATCCAGCTAAAGTTTTGAGGCAGTTGAGAGAGTTTGGGGAGCATTCAAGCAATCAAACTCCTTCAAGGCCGGTCTCCATGGATGCAGCCACCTCAACTGAGATTGACTACGACCGTCTGGCGACTTTGGTGACCGAGAAGATGGTGAAAGATTAACAGCAGGTCAACCCACCTGCTGCTCGGGGAAAAAACAATCTCCACACGCTCCTAGGGGTCTGTGCTTCAGATGTGGTGAGGTGGGAACTCACTTCAAGCATGACTGCAGAAATCCACCCAACCCAGCGAGGGTGGTACAGGCCAAGAAAGTATCAGCGGTTAAAAGGCCAACAGTTGTCGATGATGGGGGGTCGGCAACTGTAGAATCATCATCTACGCAGTCCCCACAGATTGCTCACACCTTGAACGCTGCTACGGATTGCATTGAACAGGGTTTGCACGTTTGAGGCATTGCCCTAAGGAGTCCTCTGCTTGTAACATTGGAACCAGGGCAAGAGATGACCTTGTCAGGAATTGTCTCTGGCACTCCTGATACATGGGTGGTGTGAAGGTACTTCAAAAACCAGCGGAAGCACTACCTTCTGGACTTGATGTTAGTGTAGACTTAGATGCCAGTAATATCAAGGTGACATATGTAATAAGGGTAGGCAAAGTGTAAGGCTAGATCACAGAATAGTGTTTGCGGAACTTCACTCAACAGCAGGGGAAGCTCAACCTTGGAGGCTTTAGTAGGACCCAGTTTTGAAGCCGAAATCACCACTGAAGGTGTTAAAGCTAACTGCCTAATTGACAGTGGTTCGCAAGTCAGCATTATGTCAGAAACATTTTACCGTACTACCCTGCCTCACCTGCACTTGGAAGAGCTAAGTGAACATTTGAAAGTTGTAGGGGCAGGTGGGAATGTAGTACCATATTTGGGGTTTGTGCATGTGAATGTTTCCATGTCAGAAGATGTTGTGGGTGTGAATGAGAATGTGGATGTACTGATGTTAGTGTGTCCTGATACAGACTTTTCTCAGAAAGTACCGGTGATCGTGGGTACGAACACTTTGAGATACTTTGTTGATCCACGTAGGCAATTAGTTGGGTCTCATTTTGCTAGTTCTTTGCATATTTGTCCAGCAATTGCATTCATGTAGCGGGACTGTTCTTCGGGTCATGATGGGAAGATGGGTTCAGCTAGAGTTCGTGCCCCACAGATCTTAGTTCCAGCTGGTGAGACCGTTGAAGTCAAGTGTTCAACAAAAGCTAATGTTCCCAGTACCAGAGGTTCTGTCTTGATACACGAACCCACTGAGGCATCATTGCCTGAAGGTCTCAAAATGTTGGGTGCAGAGCTTCAACTGATTGTCTAGCGAATGTCAAGTAGTGATGAATGAGTCTGACAGTGCCGTCTCGCTCAAAAAGAATCAGGAAATTGCTGACATATTCATTTACCATCATGACTTTGATGTCAACGAAGTGGTGTCCAATCTGGCCCCTCATTCACCGGAAACCGCTGTTTTCTCTCAGGAAGTACTCTCATACTAATATTTCTGCGGATCAAGATACAACCATAAATTTTAAAGTTTGGTGAGGTGCAAACCACCCACCCAGACTGGTGTCGACATTTTGAGCATAGGCTGCAGTCAGTAAAGAAGGCTTTTGTTAATGGTGAATTTGACATAGGCAGAGCAGAGACAGGTGATCTATTTGATATGGAGATCACACCAGGCCCAGACATTAGAGAGAGAGAGCTAGGCCCATACCCCCAAGGGACTTTGAGGAGTGTAGACAACTCATTAAGGGGCTTTTGGATGCCAAGATTATCCGCCCATCCAATTCCCCATTTTCAAGTCCTATTGTGCTCGTTAGGAAGAAGACAGGCGCACTCAGGATATGCATAGATTACAGGAAACTGAACGCTAGGACTGTCAAAGATAGTTATTCCATCCCCAAAATTGAAGATCTCCTATTAACACTCAATGGGGCAAAGTTCTTTACAACTTTAGATCTATGTTAAGCTTACTACCAGGTCCCAATGACAGAGAGGGCAAGTAGGTATTCAGCTTTCATAACACCTTTTGGTCTTTTTAGTGGGACAGGCTCAGGGTTTAGCCAACGCCCCAGCCTGCTTCCAGAGACTCATGGAGTCAGTCTTTAGTGACATAAACTTGACACAATTGATTATCTTTTTAAATGATATTTTGATCATGCTGAAACCCTTGAGGAACTAGAAGAGCGCACCACTAGGGTACTAGAGAGACTATATAAGTACAACCAGAAGCTTGATCCTGAGAAATGCATTTTCGGTGCTACACAAGTCAAACACTTGGGCTATGTGATGTCTGAAGGTACTGTTCGTCCTGATCCATACAAGATAGCTACTGTCAAAGATTCGCCCAGGCCAAAAACAGTAAAGGATGTGAAGAGTTTCACTGGGTTTGCAGGATTCTACCGTCACTTCATCCCAAATTTCTCTTCACTTGCAAGACCCTTGAATGATTTGACTGTAGGTTATGCCCCGGGAAGTCGTTCTAAGTCTGGAAAGAGGCAAGGCAAGGTAACTCTCTTTCTCTTCTGTTTCCTCTTCTTGGGGGGGGACGCCCAAGAAAATTCTTTCAGGTCGTTGATCTCGGCACTTCCCAGCAACTTGGTACTAGGTCTAGCCGATCGTTCCAAACCATTTGTTGTCCACTGCGATGCTAGTGGTGTGGGGTTAGGTGCTGTCCTTTACCAAGAGTTCGAGGGCAAAAGCAAGGTCATTGCTCATGCTAGTCGAGGGCTGAACAAGTCTGAACAAAATTACCCAGCTCACAAGCGCGACTTCCTTGCATTGAAATGGGCAATGTGTAATAAGTTCAGGGACTACCTCTTGGGTACCAAGGTGACAGTGGTCCCAGACAATAATCCCCTTGCTACATTTTGAAAAATGCAAAGCTGGATGCAACGAGTCACAGGTGGCTCTCTTCACTCTCCATGTTTGACTTTGAACTTAGGAACAAGAAGGGACTAACTCACACAGATGCAGACGCCTTGTCAAGACTTCCTCGAAAGGACCCCTGTGTTGATGATCAGTATAAGAAGTCCTTAGATAATGTAGCTTTTTTAGTGCAGAAAGCCAAGTCTTTTGACAGGGATCAGCTAGAGAGCTTTAGTTTGGTTGTCTCAGACTCTGTACAAGCCATACTACAGTGCCATCATGTTACTCATTTGGTCCTAATACCTGTGACAGTTTACCAGGAGTTGTGTCAAGTAGCTGGGATAGAAAAATGTAGGACCACCCCATACCATCCATCAGGTAACCCTGTAGAAAGGTGGAACAGAACCCTGTTAGGCATGCTCAGGAGTTTAGAAGATACTCAAAAGATAGATATTATGAAAACCCTTCCAGAAGTGGTGCATGCCTACAACTGCTGCATTCACCAGAGTACAGGGCACTCCCCGTACTTTTGTTTTTTCGGCCGTCATCCTAGATTACCTGTTGACCTTGCATTTGGCATAGATATTAGTCTCAAGAGACAAGGGTCACCTTCAAACTACATCAAGGGTCTGAAACAAAGGCTAGCATCTGCTTATCAGAAGGCCTCTGAAAACATGGCAAAACAAACGCGCGGAACAAGGCTAGGTATGATGTCGCTGCAAGAGCAGCTGAGTTGGAAATTGGGGGCAGAGTGTTAGTTCGCAAGTTAGGACCAAGATTAGATTCAAAGTTGAGTGATAGGTGGGAGAATGCGGTTCATGCAGTGATAGCAAAGAAGGATGGTCTGCCAGTGTATACAGTCCAAGATGAAGCGGCGACAGGGCCCAAGAGGACTCTCCATAGAAATTATTTGTTACCTATATTGTATGATTGACCCTCCACTTCAGGAAGCTTTTAGGGAAATTCCAGTGCAGGTTAGGCCTAAAGTTCCACCTTGTATAGTTGTTCAGGAATCTGATTCCGTCTTAGGCATGACAGATGAGTTTCAAGGGTGCACTCTTGAAATTGCTCCAGTGGTGCCTTCCATAGGGACACTGAGGGTTGATGCTACCGAATACTTTCCTAGGTCTGTTGTTGGTCAGGATGACCCCCCAGTAGAAAGTGCGGTATGGGCTGACAGGGACCAGGACTGGGGGGATCAGCCTGATGTGAGTCAGTCTGCAGATCAGCAGGTTGAGCAGCTTGTGAATGAATGAAGGATTGATAGTGGGTAGTCTACCTTCAGGAGGCTTGAATGACATGTCTCAGTCAGAAGTTTCCTCCAATTCAGAGGGTTCAGACAGTACCAGTAGCACTGAGGAAATTCCAACCCCCACTCCCTGCCCTAAGATCTCTTAGGAAAACCAAACCTGTAGACAGACTGAATTTAACCCATGTGGTCCAAACCCGCAAGCATTTGGAGGAAGGTCTCGTTGACAAGGCTCGGTACCGTCTGAACATGTTAGCTGATAGCCCTTTAGACCCTGAGCGCGTTGCTGTGGTTGAGCAGGCACTCAGAGTACTTCTCACATTGTAAATAATTGCTCATACACAATTTAAGGTTATTGTTTTGTGTGTTTGATGCACTGTATTTACTTTTTCATTTGAAGATATTTCTTGGAGTGTTTCTTGGTGGCACCAATGCATTTGGCAGTTGGTATGTGTGTTGAGTTTTGAGGAAGTTTCCTCAAACCTTTTACTCAGGGAAAATTTGTTGGTTATTATGATTTCCACCCCAAACATTTTGGGTTGACCATTTTGGTCTTATTTTTGGACACTTTAACAAAGGAGTCCACTGGACATGCAACGGTGTAGCCCTGTTGGGCGAGTGTTCAGAGTGGTTGTCACAGAGTGGGTGGACTGGTTCATATGTATGTTTTGATTAATTGTGTCAAGTGTATTTTATTTGACACGTTTCGCACTTGATTTACTGTGCTTAATTACTGGGTAATTTGGGCAAAGTGGATATGTCTGAAATTACTTTATGAGTAGTTTTTGGTAAACTTACAAGTTTGGACGACACTGTTAGTGGGTCAAAATGTGAGGCAGGCGTGCTTGCGGTAACTGCTAAAGTTCAATTAGGGACTCTTTTAACATTTGCCGTGTGATCACTTAATAAGTAACCTGCAGCATGTTTTGACCTATTGGCATTAAGACAAAGACATCGCTAATTATGTTTTTGTTCTGAGGATGCATCTAATTATTTTATGTGTATTAGCGTTTTCCCAAAATGTTTGCACCTTCAATTTTCCATATAACATAAATTGAGGTACGTAAACATTTTTGTTTTAGGAGGGGTAATTGTAACCTGTCTAATATGGTCAGGTTAGTAATTAGGATTCCCCCTCTCTGGGGGAATACTAATGTTATTGTAAAAATTATTTTTTCTTTTCCTTTTTCTTTTTCTTACCCTTTTTTCATCCAATTGTGTTGAAGTTTTCAGGAAAGTTGCAGGGCATTGTGGGCATGTGCAAATGGCAATTTTTAAATGAACTGACTGGTTTTTTTGCTGAGATATGGCCAAAAAAAAATGGCCAAAACGGCCAAATTTGAAACTTGAATACTCAGAAACGGTTGGACAGATCGTAATGATATTCAGAACATTTACATAACACTATATTTGCAACATGTACGTTATAATAACGAACCGAAGTGCAAACCGGAAGCGCCAGACGGTGTCACTGGTCAATTTCAGTTGTTTCACGGAATAGCAAAAACTGGAAATGACAACACAAAAAAACTAAACTATGGAAAATGTTCCTGTAGCTTTGGCCCAGTGCAGAAAGGAGTTTGGTATTGATATCTTAAAGGGTTTGGCAGTTATTTAAATTTATGCAAATTTAGGTACGCTCTAAAAGGCGAAATTTGAATATTTAATAGCTCAAAGACTAACAAAGTAACAGAAACCAAATTTTGGTTGCTTATGCAGTTTGATATGCTAATTTAAAAAATCTATGTTGCAAAACACTTCGACAGTTAAAAACCGTTATTTTTTCATTTTGAAGCTATCTCAACCAAAATTGGTGGATGTATGTAATTTGATATGCTGATTAAGAGTATCTATGTTACAAAACACTTCGACAGTAAAAAAAAAAAAACGTTAAAAACCATTATTTTTTTCAAATATGCATCAATCTTAACAAAACTTGCTGATTAGATGTTACTTTGAACGCTGAACATTAATATTTAAGTTTACGAGAGCAATTTTGATATCCGACATCTAAAAACCGTTAAAAAAAACGTATTTTGCAAACAAGAATCAATTGTGACCAAAATTGGTGGCTAGATGTAACTTTGAGCGCTGAACATGAAAACATTAGTTTCATAAGTAAATTTCACACTTGACAGTTAAAAACCGTTATTTGGTAAATATGCATCAACGTTTACCTGTAGTGGTGGATAGATGTAATTTTCAACAGTGAACATAGATAGGCAAGTTTCATAAAGTGATCTGAAGGGGGAATTCCCATGTTTGCTCTAAGGCAAACATAAGGCCTCTCTGGGGGAATATTATGGTTATTTTAAAAATTTTTCTTTTTTGTTTTTCTTTCTCTCTACCTTTTTTTCATCTAATCGTGTTGAAATTTTCAGGAAAGTTGCAGGGCATTGTGAGCATGTGCAAATGGCACTTTTAAAATGAATTGGCCATTTTTTGGCCAAGATATGGCCAAAACAGCCAAATTTGAAACTTGAATAACTCGAAACGGTTGGACAGACCGGAATGATATTCAGAACACTTACATAACATTATTTGCACATATATACGTTATAATAATGAACCGGAAGTGCAAACCATAAGCGCGCGCGCGCACGTGTGTGTGTGTGTATGTGTGTTAAGGGGGAATCCTCCCATGTTTGCTCTAAGGCAAACATAAGCCCTCTAGTTTTAAGGTTGTTAATGTATATTTTATAATATATTTTTATTTGACTTAGTAATTAGATGAGTGTTTTAAAATTAGTGAGTTTGCATTAAATAGTCATTTTTCAGTAGATCTGAGTAATTAGACACTTCCGGCCTGTTGATGTTCTTCTGCCACTTCCTGCCGCCACAAGAGAGGGAAGATCACACTTGAATTTTGGCAGATGCAGTTAGTGCTAAATCAGGTTAGCTGAGTTTGTTGAAGAAAAAATATGTATGTAGTTAATATTGTATTGTGTTATGTTTTCGTTTTCATGGTTTTATTTTACTGATTGTGGTGTAATGTTTAAGTTTAAAAGGATTTTGATTTGCACATTTGCTTTAGAATGACCATGTGGTAGGCAGCCACTAGGTTTTACCTTTAAAGACTTAGAGTAGAGTCATTCTTGAAAACAGTGTACACGCAGGGGTCAGTTTTCTGCTGCGGCTCTCCTCCAACAAAAATGTGATTACAGTGTTTTTTTTGTGTGTGTCTGTTGTGAAATAAAGACATTAAAAAACCTATGGAAGCTACGATGTGTTTCTTTTATGCGTGGATGATGATTGCAAGCATAACATGTTTCACATTACACGGTTTTGTCAGCTTCCTGTTGTGACATGTTGAGCATCGGGTTATAAACAGTTTGCGGCCACATTTAATCAAAGACTTGAACATTTAAACACTGAATAAAATAATCATTCTAACTTTCAAGT
>JADBJO010016488.1:28209-33209 GCA_016801955.1 Conus betulinus | reverse complement strand
CAGTACCTGACAGCTGTACATAACACTTTAGGAAATCAATTTTGTTTCTTTCTGCTATTTTTTGTTTGACAAAAAAAAACTCTTTCCTTCATTATTTCATTTTGGGGAAAAAAAAGCGAGTTACTGAGTCTGACTCAGTGATTTTTAAGTCTAACTGATCTCAGCTGTTAAATACTGAATTAAAACTGTAACGTGTGATTATCTTAAAACTCCTTTGAAGATTTTGAGTGCAAGTGTGTGTAAAGGAATTGACTGTAAGACTCAAAACATTGATGAACTTGTCACTTCCAGCCTGTCTTGCACTGTAGGTGAGTGCATACAGTTATCAGACAGTTTCATATGTAAAGTAACAATTGATATTAATAATTTGTGTAAAGTGTGGACAACCTGTAATATGGACCAACTAAAGACTGAAAATGAAAGACTGAAGGTGAAAACAACAAATGACAATTGAAGTTGAAAGAAAACTCTTAAAGACACTGTGTTTGCCTTAGCATGGGTTGGGAATTGGCATCATCACTGCACTATTGATTTAACTCATGATGAAGGTAAACAGTGTTTGTGTGTGTTTCACTGTGTCTCTATCTCTGTCTTCAATTATGTGTCTGTTTTACTCTCTCTCTCTCTCTCTCTGTATGCATGTGTGTTTTTGTGTTTGTTACTGTTTATGTGAACCGATGTTATTAATACCTTTTATATTCTAGTATTTTATCATTGTTATACGACTCGTGCATGTTAGCTGCAACATTCTTAAAATTTCTTGTGGAAATACTCTAATTTTTTCAAAATACTCTTAATTTGAAATTGGAATACTCTAAGCCAGATTTTGGGGTAAACAGGTCTGATTGTGTTTTCGAGATCACATTTACATGCTGATGTCATTTTTCAGATGGAATAGGATGGCTTGCAAAGCAAATCGCCTTGTATTCATCACTAAGAAACCAATGTTTCTGTCTCCATGTGATGAATATAAACAAACTTTGTTACTGTCACTTTTAAGTTTTTGTATAAAAATAGTAAGACTTGATGAATGTTATGAAACATTACTATGTTCTTTCATGTTAAGATCAATTTTAAGGCACAACTTTACTTCAAATTGTATATATAGATACATTTTTTATTTTTCATTTCATGGCCAGTTCTTTTATGATGCAGTGAAAACAATAGTCATAGATTGTTGTATTCTGTGTGAAAAAAAAAAGTTTACATGCATACTTCATTAAGCCCTCAATATGTCACAATATCAGAAATTGAAAGCATGCCAATGAGTACTGAGCTTCAGTTTGATTTCAGTTTATTTCAAACCACATGTGTCAGTTTTTAAATTTTTGTTTTTATTTATTTGTGTATTTATTTACTTGCAAAAAAAAAGTGGCAGCAACAAAAACAATTGTAGGCTAACATTAGTTTGGTTTATGCTTTACAGCATGATGGCTGAGCGACAGGGCAAGAGGACTGCTGCCAAGTGAGCATGTCAGCGTGACCCGAGTCCACCTGCAGTGCCACACAGCAAAAAGAAAGCTAAGACCAATTATGAAAATGTGAAGGCGTGTATTGAAAGAATGAAGCAAAAACAATCCTGAAAAATAGGAGGCATACAAAGAAAATATGAAAAATGCAAGCAGACCGTATCAGCAAAACATGAGTGAAGAACAGAAATCAAGAGCCCGCGAGCAAGCAAGAATCAGGATGCAGAATTATCGTCAGCGACAGTTAGAACTCAATGGAACAGCAAGTCGTGGAACTAAAACAAGAGCATCGACTTCAGAACAGCAAAAAAAAGGGCGAGAACAGAAACAAACACAGGCAAGATGAGTCACACCAAAACGCACAGCTATGAACAAAATAAGAGACAAATGTAAGGAGAAGAAGATAAATGGTATCAAAAATCAAACATCAGTTGTCCCAGAGAGAAGACAACCACCCCAGAAAGTCAGGTCCGTTCTCCAATGGTGGAAGCCACTACTTCACATACACCTCCATGTACACCAGCAGCAAAGCGACAGTGCCTGTTGCATGTGAAGAGTCGATTGTCTAAAGATCCGCAGATACACTGTCAAACTGTTTCTGACTTGATCAAACATGCGTCACCAGAAAAAAAGTGACTGTTCAGTGTAATGGGAGTCAACGCGAGACCTTCAGCTGAACACGAAGTGGGGAAGGCCATTATGGAAGAAGTTTCGAACTTATTGTTTGAAAAGCAGTCAAAAGTAATAAGGATGAAACGCCGGCTGCTCTTGTCCATTCTGGCGAAAAAGAAAAGTGTTCGTTCCACAAGCATGGCATTTGGTTGCCACCGCAAGACAGTGCTGTCTTCATTGAAGAAAAAGGAGCCATCAAAGTTCCAGAAGAAGAAAACTGAGGCAGAGGAAGAGGCAACAACTGTTTTTGAGGTTTCTTCTCATCCTCTCCCAAGCAAGAAACTGGTCTCAAACAAGACTGGGAAAGCAGCAAGTGTCCTCAACAAGCCACTGACTGACGTCTATGCTGACTACAAGGAAGCTATTGATAACCCTGTTAGCTTCAGCTACTTCGCTTCATGTCGGCCAGAGCATGTACGCTTGCAGAGACAGGCCATTTTAAGGCAATGTCTTTGTGAGTACTGCACCAACGTGGAGCTGAAACTTCGGGCTGTCAGTGAAGTGGCAGCTCGGATTGACAACCGGTGTCGCATCAGACGTCTACCAGGCGGTAGATATCATCACCTGCGGAAGATCGCAAGGAAGCTGGAAGAAGGAGTGCGCCTATGGCAACTGTTTGCACTGCTCCAGACAAGACCTGACCAACCATCTGGACCCGCTGACGCAGCACCAGGCTCCTGTGATGTGGAACAAATGGGAGTCCCAGGCCTATGTCAACAATGGAAAAAGGGTACATTTCTTTTTTTATTAACCTGTATACCAAAAACAGGAACTATAATTCAGCTCACAAAAAAGTGATTATAACATTTATTACCAATTAAAACTATGAATAATAATAACAATACAGCTTTTATACAGCGCTACTCCCAATCTTAGATTGGCTTGGGGCGCTTTACATCTGAACAGTTGCAAATTTCCTAACACCTTACACTCATTAAAAAAGAATCATGTGCCATTTCCTAATCAGACAAACACACACACACACACACACACACACACACACACACACACACACACACCTACACACACGCAAACAGCTCAGGGGAAAGCTCTGAACAGGAAAGTTTTCAAGGAGGATTTAAAGGCTGGAAGAGATTTTGAGTTTCAAAGAGCTGAATGGAGGGAATTCCAGATGATTGGTGCCTGACAGTGAAAGGAGCGCGGTCCAAAGGATGAGTTTTTCATTTGAAGAAGGGGGGGGGGGGGGGGGGGGGGGGGAGGGGTATGATGAAACTGCACTGGTGAAATTTTTTTGCCATATGACCATCATAATGAATTCAAATTTGTATGTGAAGCTGATAACAGTGTTTTTATGTCACAATAATACTGTATTATTGCAGGGTGCTGAGCCTTTAGCTTTTTTATAGTGAGCCTGGTGAAGCCTTCAACATAATACCAGAAAGTGCCCAGCGCCTGTACTGGTATATATGAAACAGTAACTGAGCTTATGAATGGTATACTGAAGCTGATGCAATGCTGTAGGTCTAATTTCTTGTGATTTGTGTTGCAGGGCAGCAGAAAGGTGTTGGTGAAGCATGCAGGGTCAGTTGCAGAACTGATCGAAGAGTTGAAGGATGAAGTGGTCTTCCTGGTTCAGCATCTTTTTCGGGCAAACTGGCAAGTGAAGCAGCTTGAGTCCATGAGAGCGAGCCATCCTTTTCCGCCAACAACAGTGGGTATGGTCCTGGACTTCGCCCAGAACTTTACCTGCACTTTTCAAGATAAAGTTCAGGCTGCCCACTGGCATCATGAACAGGTAACTCTGCATCCAATTGTAAGATACTACCTGTGTCCGCAAGATGAATGTCAAGAAACTGTAACAGAGTCCATGGTTTTCATTTCCAACGACAAAAACCATGACCATCATGCAGTGTTCCAATCCACACGGGAAGCATTGCGACATCTGACAAATGTACCTCAACTGCCAGTAGAGCATGTCACACAATGGACGGATGGCTGCTCTGCACAATACAAGTCGAAGGGTCCTTTATCAGACATTTCGTGTGCTCTTACTGACTTCGGTTACACTCTGGAGCGGAATTTCTTTGGCTCCCGCCATGGAAAAGGGGCCTTCAGATGGGGAGAGTGCTTTAGTGAAGCACCATGCCACTACAGCCATCACAGCAGGGGCAGCTACCATCTGTGACGCCAAAGACTTTACTTGATTATTGTACACGGAGCAAGCTCCACAAACAACCAGAAGCACAAGCTCAGGCCTGCAAAACTCATTTCTTCCGCAGCTTTTTCTGGGTCGAGTCAACAGACATAGTACGTCAGAGAAACAGGCCTGTGAAAACACTCAAAGGCACCAGAAGTCTTCACGGAGTGAAGTGTGTGGAGCAGAATGTCATTCTGACATGCAATCTGTCCTGCTTCTGCAATTCCTGTCGCTCAGGTGTTGGCCATTGTGAGAATACCAACATTGCTGGTAACTGGCACCGAGAAGAACTGATACCAGTGGGTCCACAGCGCCAGCCTCCAGCTGCACAAGATCCTCCTGCTGTGGCTGCTCCACAGCACCAGCCTGCAGGTGCACAAGATCTTCCTGTTGTGGCCGCTCCACAGTACCAGCCTGCAGCTGCACAACATCTTCCCCCTGTGGCCGCTCCACAGTACCAGCCTGCAACTGCACAAACATCTTCCCCCTGTGGCCGCTCCACAGTACCAGCCTGCAACTGCACAACATCTTCCCCCTGTGGCCGCTCCACAGTACCAGCCTGCAGCTGCACAACATCTTCCCCCTGTGGCGCTCCCCAGCACCAGCCTGCAGCTGCACAAGATCTTCCCCCTGTGGCCGCTCCCCAGCACCAGCCTGCAGCTGCACAACATCTTCCCCCTGTGGTCGCTCCACGCACCAGC
>JADBJO010016488.1:0-26588 GCA_016801955.1 Conus betulinus | reverse complement strand
ATCTACCCAGAAATAAAGACTTAATGCACATCTTTCCGACAATTTTAAAAACCAAAAAGCATCTGCCCACTACCACGAGTGCAGCAGGCATTATTTTCATTGATTCACAAATCAACTTTAAAGAGCAAGATTATTCATTAAAGCTGTTACGAATTGAATGACATAGAGTTTTTTCTTTAATCAGTGAAATATCAACAGAAAGCGGGCTTTGTTTCCAAGTTTTCTAGAACTGGATTTGGGCTTTGCCACCTTCATTCGATGGCAGCACAGAGCAAGTCCTACACCATAAGCAGAACAGGCTGTGCTCATGGGCAACAGGCAGGGTGGGTGTGTTCATGACAACGGGCAGGGTGGGGTGTGCCCATGACAACAGGCAGGGTGTGTGTGCCCATGAGCAACAGGCAGGGGGATTGTGCTCTATGAACAACAGGTCCGGAGTGGCTGTGCCCATGACAACAGGCAGGGTGGGGGTGTGGCCCATGACAACAGGCAGGGTGGGTGTGCCCATGACAACAGGCAGGGTGGGTGTGCCCATGAAAACAGGCAGGGTGGCTGTGCTCATGGCAACAGGCAGGGTGGTTGTGCTCATGGCAACAGGCAAGGTGGGTGTGCCCATGACAACAACGCAGGATGGGTGGTGCCAATGACACCAGGTAGTGTGGGTGTGCCCATGACAACAGGCAAGGTGGGTATGCCCATGACAACATGCAGGGTGGGTGTGCCCAGTGACAACAGGCAGGGCGGCTGTGCGTCATGGCAACAGGCAGGTGGGCTGTGCTCATGGCAACAGGCAGAATGGCTGTGCTCCATGGCAACAGGCAGGGTGGGGGTGTGCCCATGACAACAGGCAGGGTGGGTGTGCCGGCATGACAACAGGCCAGGGTGGCTGTGCCTATGTGACAACAGGCAGGGTGGCTGTGCCCATGACAACAGGCAGGGTGAGTGTGCCCATGACAACAGGCAGGTGGGGTGTGCCATGACAACAGGCAGGGTGGATCTGCCATGACAACAGGCAGGGTGGGTGTGCCCATGACAACAGGCAAGGTGGGTGTGCCCATGACAACAGGCAGGGTGGCTGTGCTCATGGCAACAGGCAGGGTGGGTGTGCTCATGACAACAGGCAGGGTTGGTGTGCCTATGACAACAGGCAGGGATGGGTGTGCCCATGACAACAGGCCAGGGTGGCTGTGCCCATGGACAACAGGCAGGGTGGCGTGCCATGGCAACAGGGCAGGGTGGCTGGCTCAACAGGCAGGGTGGCTGTGCTCATGGCAAACAGGCAGGGTGGCTGGTGCCCATGACAACAGGCAGGGTGGGTGTGGCCCGTGACAACAGGCAGGGTGGCTGTGCCCATGACAACAGGCAGGGTGGCTGTGCCCATGACAACAGGCAGGGTGGGTGTGCCCATGGCAACAGGCAAGGTGGGTGCTTGCCCATGACAACAGGCGGGTGGCTGTGCCCCATGACAACAGGCAGGGTGGGTGTGCCCATGACAACAGGCAGGTGGTGGGTGTGCCCATGACAACAGGCAGGGTGGGTGTGTCCTTGACAACAGGCAGGGTGGGTGTGCTCATGGCAACAGGCAGGGTGGGTGTGCTCATGGCAACAGGCAGGGTGGGTTGTGCCCATGACAACAGGCAAGGTGGCTGTGCTCATGGCAACAGGCAGGGTGGCTGTGTGCCCATGGGCAACAGGCAGGGTGGCTGTGCCCATGACAACAGGCAGGTGTGGGTGTGCCCATGGTCGCTCACCACTTTGTCGGCCTCCAGGTTGTTGGACTTGGAGCGTTCGTTGCCCTGGTCAGTGCTGACGGTCAGCATCTCCTCCTGTCCTCGGACGTCCACCAGCAGATGGGCAGCTGCTGTTCCGGGTCAAAGGGTCACGGGCCACATTGGAAGCAGATCCCCTCCCCACAGCGAAGAGTACCGAGTCTGCAGACCGCCATCGTAGAACTCTTTGGAGGGGGAAGGCGCAGATGACTGGGTGCTGTCTAGACTGGGGCGGCAAACGATGAGGTGGTTGGCTTGGACGATCTCAAGGGGATGTGCTTAGACGGCTGAACTCGCTGTGTGTGTGTGTGTGTGGTGTGTGTGTGTTGTGTGTGTGTGTGTTGTGTGGGTGTGTGTTGTGTGTGCGTTGCGTCGTGTGTGTATTGTCGTGTGCGTGTGCGTGTGCGTGCATGGGTGTGGTGTTGCGTGCGTTTTGCGTGTGGCGTGTGTGTGTGTGTGTGCGGTGTGTGTGCGCGCGTTGGTGGTGTGTGTGTGTGGTGTGCTGGTGTGTGTGGTGTGTGTGAGTGTGAGTTTGTGTTGTGTGTGTGTGTGGTGTGTGTGTGTGTGTGTGTGTGGTGTGGTGTGTGTGACGCGTTTGCGTGTGTGTGTGTGTGGTGGTGTTGTGTGTGTTGGTGTGTGTGTTGTGTGTGTGCGTGCGTGCTGTGGTGTGTGTGGTGTGTGTGTGTGTGTGTGTGTGTTGTGTGTGTGTGTGTGTGTGTTGCGTGCGTGCGTGCGTGCGTGCGGGAGTGTGGCCGAGTGTGGTGGGCGCGCGCGCGCGCGCGTTGTGTGTGTGTGGTGTGTGTGTGTGTGTGTGTGTGTACACGCACACGTTTATGTAGCTGTTTGGGTGGGTGTGCTTAGGGTGACACGGATGTTGACATTTAATGTGTATCACTGGGTCCAGAAAACTCTAGAAGAGGCTCACAGTTCTCGGCATCTTTCATTTCTTTTAGCAGTAACAAGACAGTGGCAGTAGTCCCTTACCTTTCCCATTACACTCTTACCACACTGTTCTTAATGAAGAGGTAGCTTAGCTGGTACTGTGGTGGAGGCAAATGTATTGAGGGAAGAACATCTTGGGAAATTTTTCTTAAAGAGTGAAGTTAAGAGTTTCTAACAGTAGTAGTAGTAGTAGTAATAGTAGTAGTAGTAGTAGAGGTAGTAGTAGTAGTAGTAGTAGTTTAAGTAGTTGTTGTTGTTGTTGTTGTTGTTGTTGTTGTTGAAGTGGTAGTAGTAGTAGGTGCTGTGGTGGTGGTAGTCTTGCAGTGGTGGTAACGTGGTAGAGATAAGCGGTGGTAGGTAGCAGCCAGCAGTAGTAGTACTAGCGCAGCAAAAAGCAGCATTAGTTTTTGTATAATAGTAGTAGTAGTAGTAGTAGTAAGTAGTTAGTAAGTAGTAGTAGTAGTGGAAGCGCAGCAAGTAGTGGTAGTAGTAGTAGTAGTAGTAGTGGAAGTAGGAGTAGTGTATAGTAAGTATGGTTAGTGGAAGTAGTAGGACCAAGGGAGCGGAGGAGGACGAAGAATCAGGAATAGAAGTAGGAGAAGGAAGAGAGGAGGACGAGAAGGTGTGACAGAGTAGTAGTTTAGTTTAGTAGAGTAGTAGCAGTTAGAGTAGTAGTAGTAGTAGCAGCAGCCAGCAGTGTAGTAGTAGTAGTGACATCCAGTAGCAGCTAGCAGCAGCCAGTAGCTCGTAGCCAGTAGCAGTAGTAAGCCCATGCAGTGGATGCTGTATTCCTATTCCATTGATCCTCCTTCAGCACCATCTGATTGCTGGGTGCTGAGTTAGGTGTGGTCACTAGAATGTCTTACACCAGTCTGTCCGAACCCCAGTGAAATGCACACTAATACAGTCATCACTGCACTGTGAATGTGTAGACTACGTCTCCCCGCAACAGTGAAATGCAACAAAAAAGTTTAAGACAGTTCATTTTTTCAATCACTGTGGGAATAATTGGAGAAACACAGTCTCCACCGAACTAGTGCAAACAATTGGCCCCCACACCAGTTAAATGTTACAGTTCAATTCATCCACCTTGACTATTGTAGTGCAAGGGGAACACAAACGTATCCCGAAAACAGTGAAAATGCACACGGTAATTACAAAGTTCATCAATCACAATGTCGAATAGTTGTGGCCACTAAAACAGTATCCCGGGAAAAACAGTGGGGATAAATGCACCCACAGGGGTAATAACAGTCAATTCATCACTGTATGATAGTTTGTGATCGAACAGGGTCATCCCAGAAAAAACAGTGGGAAAATCCCCACACAGTGATTGAAAAAAATACATCAGTCATCACTGTGTAAAAAAGTGTAGAACACAGTGCGTTCTGCCCAACCACAGTGTAATACAAGTCCTTCATCACGTGGAGTGTTAGGGGGGACATAAACAGTCCATCATCACTGAAATTGCAACGGGTGAAGTACAGTCAAGTCACACTGTGGAACTTAGTGTAGGGGAGACAAAAACCTCTCCCGAACCGTGAAAATTTCATCACAGTGGTGACCAGTCATCATACCACTGTCAGTGTTAGGGGACCATACAGTGAAATGAGCCCCATGTAATACCGTTCTATTTCATCACTGTGGGAATTTAGGTCGGACGAACACAGTCAGTCTCCCGAACAGTGGAAAATGCTTTTCAAGGAATTCAATACAGTCTCATCATCACTGTCAATAGTTAGGCAACGTTTGAAAAATGCGCACCACGTGTTAAAATAACTAGTCCTATTCATCAAACTGTGTGCGAATAGTGGTGCAACCATTGCTCAGTCTCCCGATGAACCGTAAGTGTGAAATGCCTACAGTTAAATCACAGTCATCATCACTGTCAATAGTGTAGGTAGCAAAAAAACAGTGCTTCCCGAAATGAAAAAGCACCACGGTAATTACAGTCATCATCACTGTTGAATAGTGCAGGGGGACACACTCCTCCCGAACATTGTGAAATGCACCAGTAAAAACAAGGAAGTCATCCATCACAGTGAATAGTTGTAGACAACAGGTTCTCCCGAAATAAAAACAGTGAAAATGCACACGGTATACTGTCCTCATCACTTGTGAAGTAGTTGAAGACAAAAAAAACAGGATTATGAACATTCCACAGTAAAACAAGTTCATCATCACTGTGACAATAGTGTACACAACCAGTGAAATTCACCGAACACAATGAAATGCACACGGTTTTACATCATTCTACATGTGGTGAATAGTGTAGATTGCTCACAGTCTCTCCCTACAGTGAAAACCCAGTCCGCTCAGAATCACAGTCATCAGGTTTTCACTTGTTAGGAATAGTTAGACCAATAGTTGGAAATTCCACAGGTAAACAGTTCATCATCACTGTGAATCCTTAGTGTAGACAACAGTGAAATTTCCCACAGTCAAAACAGTCATCATCACTGGTGAATATGTGAACACAGTCCACCCCATAAGTGAACATGCACACTGGTACTATACTGTCATCAGTCACTGGTGATGTTAAGAAAACAACACAGTTGAAATTCACACAGTAATAAATACACAGTCATCCATCACTGTGAATATGTAGAACCACATTCTCCCGAACAGTTGGAAATGCACACTCGTTAATTACGGTCATTCATCTAGCTGGGAATAGTGCAGACACTATAACTGGTACAGGCTGTGTCCCTGGGTGATCCGTTCTTTCACCCTTCTGTACCTGGTGTGTTGAGACGGTGGTGTTGGGAAAACCTCATGAACAGAGCCTTTCAAGAGCTCCTTGTTCCAGGCCCCATTCTCTGCGGCCAGCCTGGCAATCCATTGATGATGGCCTCAGCTTCTCTTTGTGGTCGCCCAATCAGCACCACCTTTTTGGTCCCCATGACGCCACGATGGGACCCGCGCTCTGGGGTTCGGGGCTCTCTGAGCACTACTTCGTGTTGTCTCATGATCAGTGCCAGAGGAAGTGCAACAAACAAAAAAACACTTTGAGGTGGTCAACATACATTGAGGTGTCAATGCATTTGAAGTGGTCAATACACTGACGTGGCTCACTACCATTGGATTTGCCCTAGAAGCGTTAAAGACAAAAATTGAAAAATTTTGGTCTAGAACTTGACTTTTGGTTCTCTCGCTCTTCTTCCTCTTTCTTGATCTATCATCTTGTATTCTATCTTTCTCTCTTATGAAAGTGTCTGGGTGTGAAGAGCACGCGCGTACTGATGATGCTATTTGTGCATTTGGTTGTAGCAGCAAAGTGATCAGGAGAAGGAAAACGTCGAGGTTAGGAAGTCTTGCATTCCGAATTGTATGACAGACGAGTGGAGAGAAAAGCAAGACAGATTGCCAGTGATTTGGATAGCCATGTTTTAGCAAAAATAGATTACGAAATTTTTAACATCTGGACGGTCGTTTTAGGAACCCTATAGAGTGCAAATCTAGGGCGAGCGCACAAAAAAAATTTTTTTACCCAGAGCCCATCCATTAAGTTAAATTTACCACGATGTCTTTGTACCCATTTTGTCGTGCTTAGTGGGTGAAGAGAGTGAGACGAGAGAGAGAGAGGGAGGGAGCGAGAGGAGGAGGGGGTGTCTGAGGGGGATAAAGAAGAGGGTTTGGGGTGGTAGAGGGGTGTGTGTGCTTTGTGTGAAAGATATATGGTGGTGCTTGTGTGTATGATATATGTATCTGCTTGTTAAGGTAAGCCTATGAGTGTGGCTTATGTATGTTGCATGTGTATGGTTTTTTTTCAAATGATTATTGGTGTGTGTTGGCGTTGTGGTGCATGTGTGATTTGTGTGTATGTGTGTGTGTGTGGTGTGTGTGTGTTTGTGTGTGTTGGAGGGGTGGGGGTGTTGGACTGTACATGTAAAATTTCTATAAAGTGGCCACTTGATTGTGAGAGATTCTCTTTATTGTATTGTTTGTGTCTTGTGAGTGACTGTTTATTTATGCTACCCTATCTACATTTCTTCATCTTTTGAGATAAAAACGTATTCATATATATCATATCATATCATCATTCATATCATATCATATCATATCATATCATATCATATCATCATATATCATATATCCTATCTATTTATATATGGTGTGGGCGCGTGCGTGCATGCGAGTGTACGTATGGGTGTGTTTCAAAGATTATTTTTTTTTCTTTTCAAAAACAATTTTCTGTTAACATGATTTTTTAAACTCTGTCCTTATTTCTTTCTTCTGGCAAAAGATAATGTACATTTACACCGCATTTTCCATGCACAGTGACATACTCACACACACACACACACACACACACTACGCAGGGGTGTGTATACACATATACACACACACACGCCGCGGCGCGCGGCGCACTACACCACCAAGATAGTTACAATTGTGTTTTTATTCATTGTACTGGCCATTGGCCCTAGTTGAGGTGGTGAGTAACTGATCACAAATCATCTCACACCACAAAACAGTGTTTTACGAGATAGCAACTTAACGCAGCTGAAACGCTTTGTACAAGAAGTTGATAGATTTCTGATTTTGTTTTGCATGCAAAAACGTCAACTTAGTCGAAACACGTTTTGGAAATTTATAGAAATTTTTTTGTGGGAATGTATTGTTGTCTAATGCCACTTCGTGCTCTGCAACACACAAACAAAAATGAACCTCACCCTCTTTACTGTTTTTCACACAGTGGGCAGATTAAAACATTCTCAATGGTAAATTTGATATTGATAGTAATGCCAGCGGTTTCTGAACCTAGTCACTGTCATTTTTAAATGCCTATCTAAATTTGGTAATAAATATGTTTTCATACCAGCACAACCGTACAAAACGTTCCGTACACACTAAAATCTATCGCTGTTCATAAGACGAAAGCCCCATTCCTGCCACCCGCATAAAATCAATCTATCCTTGAATCAAATGAGAACAGATTTATTTCTTCTACACCCCGACTTGTGGAAACAAAACCATATGCAAACACAGCTTACAACAGATGTTTGAGGCCCAACATCTTTCATCACGTAAATCTAAATCCAGCAGCATCATATAGGCTTTGCGTGGTAGTCTTGATTCATCCATGCGAGTTAGTGTTAACCAAAATCGAATACACTTGACTGAATTAATCTATATAGGATATCGATTCGTTTCCCCTTAGATCATTTGATGTTTTCATTTTAACGCCTAAAAGCTTTTTTAAGGTCAAACTAACGCATTTTTCTGAATGTTGTTGAGCAGTATTACCTAAATCCCGTAACTCAGCCATTGGTTGTACTGGTGTGTGTTAAATAGCTTTAGATTATAAAACTATGAGGATTACATTTCAGTTTAGGACGGTTTTGTAGAACATACAACGAAACACTTTTAACACACACACACATACACAGACAGACAGACAGAGAGAGAGAGAGAGAGAGAGAGAGAGAGAGAGAGAGAGAGAGAGAGAAGAGAGAGATGGAGATGTACCACTCCCCAACTCTCCAAAAGCAATGAAGGGGTTACCTGAAAGACAGTGTCCTGAATGCCCTTGACCACTTTCCTGCTTCCTCCCACGGCGCAGGTGGCCAGCACCACGTCGTAGTGCGACAGCTCCTCCACGCTGGCCTGGTACAGCAGCTTGGAGTACTGCTTCACCTGCTTCACCGTCACGCTGTACTTGCCGGGCTCCTTGCGGCACTTGTCGAAGAACTTCTCAAACTCCGCGATGTCAGCGGCGTGAGGTTTGTCGTCCTGTCGGATGAGGTGATGCAGAGCAACGTCCTAAGAAAACACACACAAAAAAAACAGCGATAATGTCGTTCGACGGATGTGGTGGTGGCACCCTCCGGAGAGGGAGTGGTCACTCACTCTTTGCCCGGCTCCGCAACTAAGCTATTCTTGTCGTCAGTAGGTGAGGAGGGGGGGGGGGGGAGAAGGGAGGGGGTGCTTAATCGGTGGTTAGCATCGCGGACTCCTGGCTGGGAGGTCGTGGGTTGATTCAAATCAGAGCCACGTGGGATTTGTCTGTCCCAACCAGCTCCTACCCAGATCTGCATTTTGCTATAAGCTCAGTTGGGAAGACTGGGACACTAAGTCGAGTTGCATCCACTTGATCACTGAGAGTGTTGCTCAACTTTTCTGACCAGTACTGCAGGTGTCTGTATCTCTCACGCCTGCATGCGTGCGTGTGCGCGCGCGCGCGCGCGCGCGCGTGTGTGTGTGTGTGTGTGTGTGTGTGTGTGTGTGTGTGTGTGTGTGTGTGTGTGTGTGTGTGTGTGTGTGTCTTTAAGGGCGGCAGTTATTCCAGACCCTGGGCACACTACAGAAGCAAAGATACAATATCTACTAGTCAGTAATTACACCAGAGCTACTGTACATTCTGTAACGATAATAATAATACCATAACAATAATAATAATATAATTCTGTAACGATAATAATAATAACAATAACAGTAATAATAATAATATAATGATGATAATAATAACAAAAAATGATGATGATGATGATGATGATGATGATGATGATGAAATAATAATAATAGGTAGTGCTGACCGAAGAGCTGCCAGCTGACGCTCATTCAGTCGCTTCCCGTGTCATCCAGCCCACACCATTTTCTCAGTGTCTCTACTTCCTTCATTATTTCCATTTCTCACGCAGGGTGCATGCTATGTGTAACGTGTCATCCATGCCAAGGGCGGGCCAAACTGGCCTTCTCTTCTGAAAGTTGCTGATGGATTTGACGTTTGTGCAAGATGATATGCATACGTTCACACACGGTTTCTCGGTTTATGGTCTCATTCGAAGGACCCTTAGTGAAAAGGCATCAAAACCAATGTTAACTCTGAGGGAAAAGAACCCTTATACCAAAATGGTCCGGCGGAGATTCGATCCCTCATCCCCAGGATCACCAAGATTACGAGTCCGGCGCTCTACCAAAGTGCTCCTGAAGTGCAGGCAGCCCTGAGATCAGAACATGCTAGTGGAGAGAGTTCAAGGTCACCTGCAGGTCGGGGTCACAGCAAAGGTCACGCAGTCCTCGTATGGGTTTGATGTCTCCCATGGGGACGGGGTAGTCCTTGGCTTCAATGGCTGACCCGTACACTCTCACAATCTTCGGGCAGTAGTCTGGACCCAGCTTGCTCTTCAGTTCGCCTGTAAACAGTTGGATTCAAAGTAAGGCGAAACGTGATTGTCAAGAGAAGAGATTTTAATGGTCCTTATTTTCGCACAAGGTCACAGCACACCCAGAGCTACCTTCATTCACATCTGTGGCTGAACAAAATCGTTGACTCGAAAAAGGTGTTCAGTGTTACAATGCCAGCAAAATGAAAAAACCAAACTTTCGTTTCATTTTTGAAGTAGACGTGCATCAAGAAATTGTGGCATAAAGTAAAGAACAGGGAAAAAGTAGTGCAGGAAGAGTGATAACTGAAAAGCAGGAAAAATGATACCTGTGACAGTACTACCCCTATCATAAAAATAAGGAGGACAGATTCGCTATACCCTTTTTTTTCAGTTTCTAACTTTAGGTACTAAGAATTTATTCCGTTTAGAAAATATGTTGATGGTTTAAAATCCGTCCAGACCGGAAAGAATTTTTTTACCATGTTCCCGAGGCGGCCGTGAAGAGGAACCACTTTTTTGTGGGAGTTTGCATACAGACCACTCCTTTTACCATCCATTCTTATCTTTGAGAGGTGAAGAGGCTCCGTGGTGCATACCATGTCATGTACCACTCACAGTGAATCATATTTCTTAAGAGAGCTTGGACTTGCATGATGTGAGACATATAAACACTTTACAGCAGACTCCATGAAAACCTTGTTCAGAGATGTTCCCCCTGATGTGATCTTTAAATTTCTGAAAAAGATCAATATCTTTCATCTGATCTTAGATTTTGATGGAGAAAAGATGTCTAACGAAGGTTCCGGTGTATTTTTAGAAGGCGTATTTTGAAGTCTTGAGTGAATGACCTTTTTTTAATAATGATTTATGAGCTGCCTTCAAGACGGCGACACCCCTGATATGGCCCTTTGCGGTCGGCTGGGCTGTACGCAACATTACATTACCTTGCCTGACGTTTGCATGACACTACATACACATACAGACGAGTGCACTGACGTACAAACTACATAGCAGGAGCGATCACATACGTGCCACCAGGTCCACCGACTTGTTGGAAGGACCACAGTAGAGAACCGTTTTCCGACCCTTGCCTTCGGCTTCCAGCTGTCGGTTGATTTTGCAGAACAGGTACACCAGCTTGATGCCTGTGTTCGTCTTGCCGGACCCTGTCATCACAGTCATTGTCTTCAACCTGTGTGGTCATTCTGCCGGGACCCTGTCATCACAGTCATTGTCTTCTGCCTGTGTGGTCATTCTGCCGGACCCTGTCATCACAGTCATTGTCTTCAGCCTGTGTGGTCATTCTGCCGGACCCTGTCATCACATTGTCTTCACCCTGTGTGGTCATCATGCCGGACCCTGTCAACATAGTCGTTGTCTCCACCCTGTGTGGTCATCAAGCTTATGTGTGCTGTTAGCTGCGTCAACTTTATGTTCAGAATTCTTTCCAACACCTCTGAAAATGAAAGTAAGACCTGAAAACAGACACACATCAGCACCCCCCTGAAGTAAAAGTAAGACCTGAAAACAGACACACATTCAGCACCTCCTAAAGTAAAAGTAAGACCTGAAAACAGACACACATTCAGCACCTCCTGAAGTAAAAGTAAGACCTGAAAACAGACACACATTCAGCACCTCCTGAAGTAAAAGTAAGACCTGAAAACAGACACACATTCAACACATCCTGAAGTAAAAGTAAGACCTGAAAACAGACACACATTCAGCACCTCTTCAAGTAAAAGTAAGATCTTGGCACAGACAGGCATTCAACATTTCTTAAAGTAAAAGTAAAGACCTTTGACTAGACACACATGCAACACCTCTTAAAGTAAAAGGGAGACCTTTGAATAGACACACATTCAACAGCTTTTAAAGTAAAAGTAAGACCTTTGAATAGACACACATTCAACACCTAAAGTAAGAGTAAGACCTTTGAATAGACACACTTTCAACACCCCCTAAAGTAAAAGTAAGACCTGTAAATAGACACACATTCAACACCTCTTAAGGTAAAAGCAAGACCTTTGCATAAACACGCATTGAACACCTCCTAAAGAGTGTTGAGAGAGGCGACTGACCTGGCGGCCCCTGGATCATAGCCACACTGTTGGTCAGCGTCTTTTGGATGGCCTGCAGCTGAGCCATGTTGTTCTTGGGCAGCTTCTTGGAGTCGGGGATGATGACCTCGTGGTTTTCATCCTTCATACCCAGCTTCTGGTGATCTTTATCTGCGGAACAAATTAAGTCGTCACAATGAAACCACGCTCACCGTTGTTCTGGGGGCAACATGGGGCAACATGTTGTCATCATCCTTGTCTTCCTTTTTTGATCCACCAACTTGACTGAAAGCTTAATGGAGACTCTGACGTTTTCCCTTATTGGAGAAAAAAATGCTATTTATATTCGGTGCATGTATTAAACACTGTGTGTTAATGTTCACTTTAATTGTCAAGGCTACTGACAGCCTGTTTAAAGAACTCAATCTGAAGTATGACTCAGAAAGTGACTGTCTAAGAGATAACACAGTGGGCTCCATATATTACTGGGGCGATTTTTGACTACACTGTTCTAACAAAGTAGCCTGGATAATGAGAAAGAGATTGTTTATCTGCTCTCGTTTAACTATGTACCTACATACACAATGTACATCTTAACAAAGTCGGGCTACTTATTACCTACATACACTATGTACATCTTAACCATGACGGGTTTACTTATTACCTACATACACTATGTACATCTTAACCATGTCGGGCTACTTATTACCTACATAACTATGTACATCTTAACCATGTCGGGCTACTTATTACCTACATACACTATGTACATCTTAACTAAGTAGGGGTTACTTATTACCTACATACACTATGCACATCTTAACCAAGTCGGGCTACTTGTTACCCAGCCAATTAGGCTGCTTATATGTCTAAGTGTGTGTGTGTGTGTGTGTGTGTGTGTGTGTGTGTGTGTGTGTGTGTGTGTGTGTGTGTGTGAAAGTGGAGGAGGCAGACAATGCCGCAGGAACATAAAAAAGCAATCAACTCTTTGGGGTAGAGGAGGGGGAAAATTGATACCTTCAAATCACATAGCCTATGCAAAACACAGAAAACTAATCTTCTCCAAAATATCACAGAGTTGTTTTTTTTAAGTGGACCATACACTGCGTCTTCAAACTCCGCCTCACCACATTTTTCTGTCCCGAGTTGGTGTGTGTTTTAAAATGGTATCACATGGACTCACCCAGCTTGGGAAACTTGCTGCCAAACGCAATAGCACGGGCAAGCTTCAGTTCGGAGTCTTGGAGTTGAAAGAGAAGCTCCTGGGCTCTCCTGTCAGGCAAAGAAACGTGAGCATTCGTTTACCTCAACACGTATGACCAGAACCAAGGAGTCAAAGTGCCATTATGATTTGTGCCGTCATTTTCAATGGTTTTGTTATCCACAGAATCTACAAAAAAGACAGCACCGATAATAAAAGCCACGTTATCCTTAAGCATCGTGTGGTTGATATTCAGATATCTGGGCATTAACATGTACGCGCGCGCGCGTGTGTGTGTGTGTGTGTGTGTGTGTGTGTGTGTGTGTGTGTGTGTGTGTGTGTCTTCGTGTGTGCGTGTGCGTGCGCCTCAGTGTGTGTGTGTGTGTGTGTGTGTGTGTGTGTGTGTGAAGATATGCATAAACATTGCCTCACCTGTCCACATCGGCCTTGGGCAGCAGCTCTATGGTGACTTTGTCCCCCTCCTTCTTCAACAGTGGTGGTGGAGGGGGTGGACTGGAGGAGGACAGGACGAAGGTCACCACCAGGTCTCCCCCATCCTCTCGTTTCTTCCCTTTGTGGGCCACCTGCACCACACTCGCATGAGCCAGCCAGGTGTACTGCGTGTCCACAGCCTCCGCCACTGAGCTCGCCCTCACCCGGGACACTGCGGAGCTGCAACACTCCGTCCGGTAGCGCAGACACAGGTAGTCCAGAGGGAAAGACGTGTCGTTGTCGCCTTCTTCTTCATTGGTACTCGCTGCAGACTTCCCTCCAAACTCGAAGCAGCGAGTGTAGCAGAACGCTGCCTTCAGTCTGAAGGAGCCCCGGAAGGGCAGGCAGGTCGGAGGACTTCTGAGCTTTCATGGTGACGTGGACGTTGTCGATGACGACAGCACTTTCACCCTCACCGGCCCCCGCTGCCGCCTCCATCTCCAGCAAGGGCATCCAGGACTTCATGTACTCCTGAAGGCCTGTGAACTGCTGGTCCCTCGTGGTGCGCGTGGCGTGTCGGGTCAGGGTCAGGACAGGTTCGGAAACGTGCAGCGTGCACATGCAGGCATTGCGTGCCAGGTGCACGATGTCTGTGCGTGGCTTCAAAAGCCCTCTGCGTGGTTCTGCTGACATCTGCAGCTGGACGATCTGACCCCGACTGTACGTTCGACAAAACTGAACAGGGCGTGGAGAGGCTGTGCCTTTGCCTCTCTCTGAGGACACGTACTCCACCTCCAGCTGGCTTCTGGTCTGTGTCTGCGGCACCGTGTCCCAGGACTGCTGACAGTTGGACGCCAGGCTTTTCACAATCTTGGTCCAGTCTCCTGGTTTCACAGACACGCTCAGTTGGTCAGGGGAGATAGTCATGATGACCGGAGAGCTGGGAGAATTGTTCTGGAGTCTTTCTAAGTGATTCCACACCGGGAGGAGACTTCCAGGACACGTGCCTCTTTCATCGTAAAACCGCCTCTTCCAGCGGACGGTGACGCTGTCTGTCTTCAGCGCCGTGTCTGTGACCACCTCTGGCTGACTGCTGACGCCCAGAACACTGAAAGGCACCTCCTGCTTGCGGTCCTGCAGTTTGTGCAGTGAAGGCACGAACACCGTCAGCTGGTCGTCGTCCACTGCGTCGATGAAGGACCTGAACACCAGAGGCTGATGCTGGAGCTGCTCTGCGACCCTCAGCGCCATGCAGCCTTTGCCAAACGCCTTCTGTCTGCGCGTGGCGCCGTTGATGTGCTGACACAGCTCAGTGACGTCATCCGGACCGCAGGCAGGGGGTGCGCCGTCCAGGGCTGCGTGCAAGAGACGCTGGACGTGCAGGTCGCCATACCTGCGGATTGGGGAGGTGAAGTGAGTGTAGACAGCCAGGTCCAAGCCGAGTGTGACGAAGGTCAGGAGCGTTGAGACCGTAGGCACATCTGTACTCTGCCGTGGCCATCAGGTCCATCCAGCTGTTGGTGGCCAGGCACTGTAGAGGGTGCACAGCATCCATGAAGGCCAGTCTCCTGGCCTCTGCTATCTCCCCGTCTTCCAGGTGAGCACACAGTTTCTGCCACACCTGACGTTGGACCACAACAGGCGGCAGGGGGGGATACCCGTTTGATTGGGGGGGATTGTTCAGACACAGCTGACTCCCCGGCGTCATCCGTTTGCCCTGCAGCTGCATCACCAAGTTGGTCACGTGACCTTCTTTCTCCTGCCACTGACCAAGCTCTTCATAGGTGGGAGCCTTGTGACAGCGCACTATCAGACCGTCACGATACCTGGGTCGTTTCCTCAGGTAGCCTGCAACGTGCGAGTTGGTCAGGATCATCAGCTCTTCGATCAGGGCATGAGCGGCCACACAGTCATTGATGGTCTCCAGCTCTGGCAGCCGTGGGTCCTCAAAAGGAACAAAAAGCATGGCCTCTCTCTGTCGAGCTGCTCGCAGCTTGGAAGTGATCTGGTGTATCTGCTGAATGTCTTCTTGAATGACGGGGTCCACGTCCACCTCGACCTGCCCTTCAATGACTCTCTGGGCTTGTTCGTAAGTCAGCTGTCGCCTGGACTTGATGATCGTTCTTCTGATTTCAGGCTCCGCCACTTGTTGTGCATTGTGGTCAAAGGTGAAGAAGACGGACAGAGCCAGGCGTTCTTCCCCTGGCAGCAGACTGCACTTGCCGTGACTCAGAGGCTCTGGCAGCATGCAGCGAGGTGGTCTGTTCAGGGGATAGAAGGTCACGGCCCGCCTCCTGGCTTCCTGGTCCACACCACTGTCTTTCTTCACCACTGCGGCCACGTCAGCAATGTGCACTCCGACGACATGGTGGCCGCCCTTTGTCCTGAGGCTGATGGCGTCGTCCAGATCTTTAGAGCCAGGGGGGTCAATGGTGAACAGCCGTTCATCTGTCAGATCGTCACGTGCTGCCGTGGACACGCGCGTGTCCTGAACTATCTTCTTTGTGTCTTCTACGGCTGATTGTGAGTAAAACTTGGGCACACGCTGCTGCATGGACAGCACCTGCAGTCCTCCGGAGTAATCCTTGCCCCCGATGTGAGCGTCCAGAACGGCCCCCAGTGGATAGATGGTGCGCTGCCTCCATGCCAGAAGGACGACCCTGAAGACGTACTGCTCCCTCTTCTCAGGCTGCACGTCACAGAATCCTTTATGCTGAACCTGACCGTCAGCAGACACTGTCTTGATCTCGATCCCTGTTTTTCCACCAGCATCGGGTACTTGCTTTTGACTGTGTCGTTCATGACGTGGATCTTAGGAACAGTCTTGCACAGCGGCCGCATCAGATGGCCCTCCATTTCGTCCAGAGTACAGAACAACACAGGGTGTTCGACGTTGGCGAAATTGACTCTCTTCAAAAGTCCAACGACTTTTCCGTACACCAGCTTGTCCTGGGAGACCTCTGCCTCCGAGTCCTTTTCCTTCCGGCTCAGCCAAGACCTCCACCACGACCTCATCATCCATGTACGTGCGACCGGCCTTGGAACGGCCCTCAATAACGATGGTAGAGTAGTCGCTGCCTTTGTCCAGCACTTTAGCTGTCGCCTTGTGCGCCCCTTCAATTTTCAGCTGACATCGTTTGTACCTGGCGGGGTCCCTTTTCCACAGCTCCTCGGCGTCTTCAGTAAAGTCCGGATAAAACGCTCTTCCCTCACCGCCTCGTTCAAAGTCACTGGCTTGTCTGTCTGACAGAGTCACGGCTTCTTCCTCATCCACGCTCTCCCCTAGCGCCAGGGCCTGTTCACTCTTCTCAAACCAGCCTCGGGAGTCCCCCTCCTCATCTCCTCCCATGTAGGATGCCTGGTGCTCGTCCTTGTCGTCTGAGGAATACGGGAAGCGGATCTCTCGATCGGTGGCATCCACTTCCTCGCCTTCGTCGTCGTCATCATCATCATCGTCAGTGTCGTGCCATTCAGGGCAACGGAGAAGGTTCTCTCTCGATGAACACCCCGCAGACCCCCCTGGAGCGTGCTGTCCAGCAGAGGAGCTGGAGCGGCCTGGTGTGACGCTGTTGCCTGCTCTGCGCCCAGAGACACAGGCCACTGGGGATGGGGTCTCACTCCGCGCGGGAAGGGACGCCCTTCTGCCTGAGAATTGGAATCAAAAGGTAACCAACGTATTGTGTTATAGTCCCACCCCCTCCCACCCCCCCCTCTCTCTCTCTCTCTCTCTCTCTCACACACACACACACACACACACACACACACACACACACACACACACACACACACACATGTAGAGAGAAAGAAAGAAAAATGAGAGAGAGAGACAAAGAGAGAGGTAGAAGGATAGACAGATAGATAAGTATATTAGATACATAGACAGACAGACACATTGATAGCTAGCTAGATTGACACATACATGCATATACACACACATGCATACACACATTCTCTCTCCCTCTCTCTCTCTCTCTCTCTCTCTCTGTCTCTCTCTCTCTCTCTCTGCTTCTGTCTGAACAATGCCAGTTACTGGACTTCCAGCAACTGCGGAGACAGCCCTGAACGCCCTGCTGACTGACAACACCGTGTTGTCAGATGAAAAATTTCAGGTGAAGGCAGCAACACGGTGGTCGTTCTACGACTGAAGCCAGTCAGCCCAGTGTCAACAACAACAATGGGGGATCCTGTGCTGAACCGGAGCACGCAATTTCAATACTACAGGAAGAAACCCACCAGCCAAGTGCGACATGATCGACAGAGAGCGAAGCAGCAGAACAGACGACCTGGACAGGTTGGTGCTGGTCTCAGAAGCACCAGTGATGTGAATGAACTGGCCGTACTTAACTTTGAGTCAAACGAACACAGTACACAGCACAGTACACAGGGCATTACGGAAAAAAAAAAAAACATAACTACATGCGATGATGATGACACGCCGCATATTCAGGAGGCTTTGTGTTCTCATTAGTCAGAGTGTGAGAGTGATCCAGAAATCCAGTAGTCGGACGTCGACGTAAGTGTTGAACAATCCATAGACAAAACAGCCGCTGGTTTTGACTCTGGAGTGGTAATGCATTATGTTGCTACTCTGACTGACCGACAAGTGCAGAGACGGTTGCGTGATCCGCACAGAAATACAGAGTTCCGGAAGGCTGTGCTTAATCGAACGGATAGTAAGGGGTGTGCTGCTGTCTGAGTCTGATGATATTGTTGTGGAATATTCCTACGATCCACACTTGGAGGACGATTGCATGTTCTGGTTCGTGAAGCAGGAAGAAAGAAACATGTCATCAGAAGAATGTGTAAAACTGGCCAACCTTCGCAAGGAAGACGCACCCCCAACACACAGAACAGGTAGAGACCCAAGCGCGTGCTCTACGGAGGCTGCACACTCTCCACGGATTGATCCAGTTCTACCTGAGGTGACCGTCATCTACTGAACCGACAGTGAACGCATACCAGGGACATTTTCTTGAGCACGTTTTTGTCATATAAAGTGAAAGAAAAGGACACTGCTGTGGTTTCCATGTCAACGAAATCGAGTCGCGTTTTGTCATTGTACATCGCGCCGATATGCTAAACGGACTCTACAGCTTATTAGAGTTAAAATTCGTTCGTTCTGTTTCCGTCTGGCTGGCTGGCTGGCTGGCTCCCTCTCTCTCTCTCTCTCTCTCTCTCTCTCCCCTCCCTCACTCCTCCTCTCTTCTCTGTCTCTCTTTCTCTCTGTCTCTGTCTCTGTCTCTCTCTCTCTCTCTCTCTCTCTCTAAACTCAACCACATCCCTTGGAAACTTACGTCTACTCCTGACAAATTTTGCTGGTTTCCTGGACTTATGGTTCTGATGAATAGCCTCCTGAGCTTCTCTTCGAGACTGTATTGAAACAAGACAGACAAAGAAACTGTTGAATAAGCAATATAGTCAGACCGAAAGAAAGGAAGGGTACATCAGAGACTGATCTGACCAGTCAATCAGCAAACTCATCAAAAGTAAGCAAAACGACACAATGGTCTGTCTGTCTGTCTGTCTGTCTGTCTGTCTGTCGGTCTGTCTGTCTGTCTCTGTATTTACAACTCATCTCTATAGCAAACAACTAGCACACAAACTTTGTGCCTTCATCGAGCGCGTGCGCTTACACAAAAATGCAAGCACACACACACACACAAACGCGCGCGCGCGCGCACTCGCACACACACATACACATTCACAAGTTCAAAATTTCAAGTTAATCCTTGGACCTTGATTAGGGCATGGACAACAAGAATTCAACAACACTTAACCTGTACAACACTTAACCTGTATATAACACTTAAGCCGTATAACACGTAACCAATTTAACGCTTAAACAGTACAACACTTAACCAATATAACACTTAACCAGTATAACATTTAACCAATATAACGCTTAACAATACAACGCTTAACCAATATAATAAGCTGTATAAGACTTAACTAGTATAACGCTTAACCTGTACAACGCTTAACCAGTACAACACGTAACCAATATAGCACTTAACCAGTACAACACTTAACCTGTATAACACTTTAAAGCTGTATAACACGTAAGCTGTATAACACTTAACCAATATAACACTTAACCAATATAACACTTAACCAGTACAACACTTAACTAAGATAACACTTAACCAGTATAACGCTTAACCAATATAACGCTTAACCAATATAACACTTAACTAATATAACACTGAACCAGCATAACACTTAACCACCAACATAACACTTAACCAGTACAAAACTTAACAAAGGTAGTAACACTTAACCAGTACAACATTTAACCAACGTAGCACTTAACCAACATAACACTTGACCAATACAACACTTAACCATGATAAACATTAACCAACATAACATTTAACCAACAAATACTTAAACAACATAACGCTTAACGAATATAACACTTAACCAGTATAACGTTTTACCAGTATAACACTTAAACAATACACCACTTACCCAGGATAACACTTAACCAGTGTAACACTTAAACAGTATTAATACAACACTTACCCAATATAACACTTAACCAGTATAACACTTAACCAGTATCACACTTAACCAGTATAACACCATAACCAGTATAACACTTAACCAATATAACACTTAACCAAGGTAACACTTAACCAACATGGCCAGTATAACACGTAACCAATATAACACTCAACGAGTATAACATTTAACCAATGTAACACTTAACCAATACAGCACTTAACCAATATAGCACGTCACCATTACACCACTTAACTGTATAACACTTAACCAGTATAACACTTAACCAGTGTAACACTTAACCAGTATAATACTTAACCAGTATAACACTTAAGCAGCATAAAACTTAACCAATATAACACGAAACAAAAAGAAAGGGGACTGTTCATATATTCACACGATCCGTCAGGGGGTGAAAACAAATACATGCAAAACAACAACAACAACAACGACAACAATAACACAACACAACAACACAACAAACAACAAAACAAAACACAATACAACAAAACACAACAAAACAAAACAGAAAATGCAATGACATGGCAATCGAAAAAATAGATCAGCTAACAGAAGACTAGAAAATGTTACCTCATTTTACACAAATTGAGAAAGTTTTTCCTGGCAAGAAAACTGTAAAGATCAAACACATTGATTTGGTGCGGACCGCTTCTTAGGTACATATTTCTTTACACTATATACTGCTCAAAACAATTTAAGAGCCAGTTGAAAACATTCACACACAATTCAACCGAAAAACAAAATAACTTCTTCAAACAATTTAATTGAAAATTCATCTATGGAACGATACAATGACATCAGAAATAAACGAATAACAGCTGCTCAAAAAAACAACTTCATGGGCTTAATTGATGAACACCTTCATTTTCAGAAATCAGAAACAGTCAAATCAAATGACAGTCAATGTCAATACTCAGTATGGCCTCTATTAGCGCGGATAGAAGCTAGACATCTCTGTCTCATAGAGTCCACAAGCCTCCTGAGAGTCAGCTGGGGGATGTTGTTCCACTCCTGCTGCAAGAAGTCGAAGAGCTGGCCCAGGTTCACTGCTGGAGGGTGGTTCTCGTGAAGCAGGCGCCCCAGGATGTCCCAGGCGTGCTGGATCGGGTCAAGGTCGGGCGAGGACGCTGGCCAGTCGAGGCGCTGGACCTGCTGCCCCTCCAAGAAGACGTTTACCACCCTGGCACGGTGGGGACGGGCGTTGTTGTCCTGAAGGATGGCGTCAGGTGCCCAGGGCTTGCAGGCCACGCAGGACCAGAGGCTGAAGAATGTTGTCCCTGTACCCCACACCAGTTAGGTTGCCTTCAACTCGGTACAGGGGGGTTCTGAAGTTCCTTCCTTTGCCAACCCACACCATTATAGACCCCCCCATACCGGTCCCATTCGATTACGTTGGTTTCTTGATAGAATTCCCCAATCTGCCTCCAGACACGTATGCGACCATCGTGGAAGAGCCGAGCAAAACGCGACTTGTCAGAAACACCACCCAGGCCCAATTCTGCCTCGTCCAGGCCACATGAGCTCGGCACCAGGTCAGTCGCGCCCTACGGTGTGCTACCATCAGCACAGGTTGAACAGCTGCTGTCTTGCTCGGAGGTTAACTTCTCTCAGGTGGTTCCGAACAGTTTGGTCAGAAATGTTGACGTTTGCTGCAGCACGCAGTTGTCGCCTGAGGTTGTTTGCAGTGGCAGTTCTTTGTCTCAGTGCCGTCAGAACCAGCAGTCTGTCCTACTGTCTGGTGGTGGACCTAGGCCAGCCAGACCGTCTTCATTCAGCAGTACTACCAGTGGCGCGCTGAAGTGGGTCACGAAGTCTTTAGATGACAGCATGATGCACTTGAAGGCGACGTCCAACTTCTCTGACGCCTACACCTTCTTGAAGCCAAGCAACAGCCCTTCCCTCGGTCAGTGTCATTTAATCTCCGTCTTGGTGGCATGGTTGAAAACACCACCAAAAGCGGTTTTTTTTCATACCCACTGGTCAGCAAAACTGGTTGCCATGTGTTCAGTAAAGGCACGAATTGCACGTGCAATGCGGTTTGCAGTCAGCCCAACTCTGCTGCCTCAGCTATGCGCTCGCAAAACGCGACCATGTTTTCGTGATTTCGGTGTTTCTTTTGTAAACTCGTTCAACCACTAGACTCAGATTCAACCATACCAAAACCAGTTTTGCATTGAAGCAGTTGTCACACATTCAGTGCAAAAATTGGACAAAAACTTGCTTAAAACTTTGAATTCTATACACTACGATGCGTTATCTAAACAATATGAAAAATGCAGGTGGCTCTTAAATTGTTTTGACCAGTAATTGATCAAGACCCGTTATTCCGGACATTTCGAGGAAAACGTGAAAATTCGTCTCCAAAAGCGCCCATGTTACAATCTTTACAAATACTGTTTTAACATGGAGTTTTATTCAATCAGTTTCAAGTTTATGACAACTACATCGAAAACACATGAAAAAGAAAAAAGAAGCATATCTGGGAACTGCGTAGAGTACTTTTCTTGCCCAGAACATTTTTTTATTTCAGTACGAAAGACAATTATAGTGTGCTCTCACTCAGTTTCCCACACACGCTTGAAATAATTTTGAAGAGCTAACGTAACATGTCTACCATATTCATTTAAAGAAAGGGAATAGTTCTGATTTCCAGATGCAGTGAAAACCAGAGTTAATAAAACATTAGGATGTGACCTTGGTGAATGATTCATTTTATTTATGTATAGGCCACAGAGCTCGTCTCAAAATGGAATTAGAAAAATATCTAGGATCATCTGAGATCAGTGTACAGCAGAAGCGTGTCATGCTGCTATCAACTGGTAAATGAACAGGAAATCAAGAAGTTTGCCCATACAGCATAAGAGTGATTTACTGTGCAATTTAAACGAATGTTTCAAGAAGCTTGTCTGATAATTTCAAAATAAAATCAAAACTTCCGTAAACTCCATATTTTAAACCATAGAGTATAAACACACACACACGCACGCACGCACACACACACACACACACACACACACACACACACACACACACCTGACTGGGGCACAGCGTTGGTGTCCTCAAGCCACGCGTGGTCAGGAGGTCCACGGAGGTCTCTGTGTCCAGCATTGTTCTTCATGGCGTCGTTGAGTTCGTGGATCAGGTCCTCGATGTCTCGCCTCTCTCCTGGGTCCTGGATTCCGCAAAGGACACTGACATTCAGTTCATAGGCCATCAGACTGACCATCTCATTACATGACATAGAATGCATCTCGGAGCTTCTTCAATTCTGAAAAGATATAGAATGGGGGTGTGAAAGGAGTGACCTGCATGCAGACGGCACGAAACTTTCTTCTTCACGGCCACCTCAGGAACATGGTAAACACTTCATTCAGGTTTGGGCGGATTTTAAATGGTTTGTTGTCTGTCTGCGAGTTCCATTCCTCTTGCCAGAGGCCTTTGACATAAGCCTGGTTTTGGGTTTCAGGTCAATGTGAGGGACAGACAATCTGCTCAACTGCGAGTTCCATTCCTCTTGCCAGAGGACTTTGACATGAGCCGGTGTTTTGGGTTTCAGATCAGTGTGAGGGACAGACGGTGTGTTTTGGGTCTCAAGGTCTGTGTGATTTCACGAACCAAAACGATTGTGAACGCAAAAGAGTCAACAATCTCTCTCTCTCTCTCTCTCTCTCTCTATCTCTCTCTCTCTCTCTCCTCTCTCTCTCTCTGTGTGTGTGTGTGTGTGTGTGTGTGTGTGTGTGTGTGTGTGTGTGTGTAAGGAAAAATGATTTTACAGCACAGGCAACTCTTCCCTCAACAAGTATTGTGAGTGGGCAGACTCTGGCACAGTGTATCATGTAGGGACTGCCACATACGGAGGAAATTCAAACTTTTTCCAAATCTTCTCGTCTTTTATTATATCTTTGTTTTACCAGTGCTACCTAGAGTATACATCTTGTTCAGGTGCTGTCTGAAGTATACATCTTATTCAGTGCTACCTGGAGTATATATCTTGTTCAGTGCCACCTGGAGTATACATCTTGTCAGTGCTGTCTGGAGTATATATCTTGTTCAGTGCTGTTCTGGAGTATATATCTTGTTCAGTGCTGTCTGGAGGTATACATCTTATTCAGTGCCACCTGGAGTATATATCTTGTTCAGTGCTACCTGGAGTATATATCTTGTTCAGTGCTGTCTGGAGTATACATCTTGTTCAGTGCTGTCTGGAGTATACATCTGTTCAGTGCTGTCGGTGGAGTATATATCTTGTTCAGTGCTGTCTGGAGTATACATCTTGTTCAGTGCTGTCTGGAAGTATATATCTTGTTCAGTGCTGTCTGGAGTATACATCTTTATCAGTGCCACCTGGAGATATATCTTGTTCAGTGCCACCTGGAGTATATCTTGTTCAGTGCTGTCTGGAGTATACATCTTGTTCAGTGCTGTCTGGAGTATACATCTTGTTCAGTGCTGTCTGGAGTATATATCTTGTTCAGTGCTACCTGGAGTATACATCTTGTTCAGTGCTGTCTGGAGTATACATCTTGTTCAGTGCTGTCTGGAGTATACATCTCGTTAAGTGCTGTCTGGAGTATATATCTTGGTCAGTGCTACCTGGAGTATACATCTTGTTCAGTGCTGTCTGGAGTATAATCTTGTTCAGTGCTGTCTGGAGTATATATCTTGTTCAGTGCTGTCTGGAGTATATATCTTGTTCAGTGCCGTCTGGAGTATACATCTTGGTAAGTGTCACCTGGAGTATGCATCTTGTTTCAGTGCTACCTGGAGTATACATCTTGTTCAGCGCTACCTGGAATATACATCTTGTTCAGCGCCACCTGGAGATATATACCTTTTTCAGTGCTACCTGGAGTATAAATCTTGTTCAGTGTCACCTGGAGTATGCATCTTGTTCAGTGTCACCTGGGAGTATACATCTTCTTCAGTGCTACCTGATTATACATCTTGTCAGCGCTACCTGGAATATACATCTTGTTCAGTGTCACCTGGAGTATACATCTTGTTCAGTGCCGTCTGGAGTATACATCTTGTTCAGTGCCGTCTGGAGTATACATCTGTGTTCAGTGCTACCTGGATAACATACATTTGTTCAGTGTCACCTGGGGTATACATCTTGTTCAGGTCACCTGGAGTATACATCTTGTTCAGTGTCACCTGGAGTATACATCTTGTTCAGTGCCGTCTGGAGTATACATCTTGTTCAGTGCTACCTGGAGTATACATCTTGTTCAGTGTCACCTGGGGTATACATCTTGTTTCAGTGTCACCTGGAGTATGCATCTTGTTCAGTGTTCACCTGGAGTATACATCTTGTTCAGTGTCACCTGGAGTATACATCTTGTTCAGTGTCACCTGGAATATACATCTTGTTCAGCGCCACTGGAGTATACATCTTGTTCAGCGCTACCTGGAATATACATCTTGTTCAGCGCCACCTGGAGTATACATCTTGTTCAGCGCTACCTGGAATATACAATCTTGTTCAGCGCCACCTGGAGTATACATCTGGTTCAGTGCTTGGGAGCGTATATATCTTGTTCAGTGCTACCTGGAGTACACATCTTGTTCAGTGCTACCTGGAGTATAGACATTGTTCAGTGCTGTCTGGGGTATACATCTTGTTCAGTGCTACCTGGAGTATACACTCTTGTTCAGTGCTACCTGGAGTACACATCTTGTTCAGTGCTACCTGGAGTATACATCTTGTTCAGTGTCACTGGAGTATACATCTTCTTCAGTGCTACCTGGAGTATACATCTTGTTCAGTGCCACCTACAGTACACATCTTGTTCAGTGTCACCTGGAGTACACATCTTGTTCAGTGCCACCTACAGTACACATCTTGTTCAGTGCCACCTACAGTACACATCTTGTTCAGTGCTACCTGGAGTACACATCTCGTTCAGTGCACCACCTAACAGTACACATCTTGTCCATGTTTTGTTTTGTTTTGTCCACCAGCCTCCAATTAAGTTTTTTTTCGCCACTTTTTTCTTTGCTTTTTCTTTTTATTTCTTTTCTTTTAAACAATGTGGCCCCGTCCTCCTCCTTTTTTCCCGCTGTCATTTCCTTTTTTCTAAACCGGGACTCATAACCATGCATTGTCTGTCGTGTTGTTTTTCTTATCAGATGGACATTCACTTGCTGTTCATAGTGTTTTAACGTTTGATACAAAACGTCTGGGTTTATCGTGCCCTATTGTGTGGCGCACTGACACTTTCAGTCTGCTATGTCGCTCAGAGTATACATTTCATCAAAAAAATCGCACCACCTTCTTCGCACCTCTCCCTCACTCCCATCCTCCTTCCCCCAAACTTCCCTACCCGCTGTTTGGTATAGTAGTAGTAGTTAGTAGTAGTAATCGTATTAGTATTAGTAAGTAGTCGTAGTGACTTTCAGTTTACGTCTGTTCACATATGTGATAGTAGACGAAGAGAGAAGGAGAGGACAGACAGACAGACAGAGAGAGAGACAGAGACTGAGGAGAGACGCAGACAGACCGACAGATGCTATGAATATCGGTGACTATATAAGCGTATGCATAATGTGG